>OX457040.1:68714390-68916890 GCA_949752735.1 Lumbricus terrestris | reverse complement strand
TCCGTCGCTCATTAAAAAGTCCAGTTGAAGTCGCCAGCTTTTGCACACGACTCAACAGACGACGGAGGCAGAGAGAGACACACAGAGACAGACGCACAGCAGGACAGAGTGAGAGGCAGACGGACAGAGGCAGGCGGTTGCCAAGCAGTGCTGCTGGCCGTGTGCACTTTCCATTGGCCGTGCGCAAAGCCCCAATAATCGAATCAGTCATCATCATCATCCAAACTCTGTTTAGTCACGTCAGTTAAATATTTATTATTAATCCTAAAATCACCATTCAGACATATATTATATAGGCCGATTGTGCATGCAGTATATGGAGGCATATATATATATATATATATATATACATATATATAATATACTATTTGTATGTATATGTTTAATTGTATATTTGTATCAAGTGCGTGCATAGCTGGGTATTTATTGCAGAGTCGAAAGTTTGAAGAGAGAGACAAGTGACTCTAAGTTGTTCAGTCGACTGCATCGACCTTCAGTGTCTCAGTCAGTTATAGTCGACAGACAGACAGACAGACAGACAGACAGACAGACAGACACACACACACAGACACACAGACACACAGACACACACACACAGACCCACAGACACACACGCAAACAGACACACAGACACAGACAGACAGACAGACACACACACACAGACAGACACACAGACACACAGACACACAGACACACACGCAAACAGACACACAGACAGACAGACAGACACACACACAGACAGACACACAGACACACAGACACACAGACACACACGCAAACAGACACACAGACACAGACAGACAGACACGCAAACAGACAGCAAAAGATGGACAGAGAAAGAGAGATGGTAAAATCCGGCAAATAGTCGGACCGACTTTCTTTACTATCGCTGACCGAGAATCCGAATTGGGAAATAACGTCAGCGATGATTCTAATCATTCCTCTTACGGATCAGATGGAAAAGTAAGGCCGGAAGGGTGGATGGGTGGATGGGTGGAAGGGCGGAAGGTGGGGAGCGGAACGAGGGAGGGTGGAGGAGGAAGGAGGCGACGGAAAATTTCCGATCAATCTTTGTCTGATCTGTTCTGGTCATTTATTCTAGATCTTATCTGATCTAGAAAAACCCAGAGAGGCTATTGTTGTTATTGCTGTTGGTGTTGTTGCTGTTCTTAATTGTTATCATGCTGCAGCCGGGATTTAAAATCTCTGCTCTGTTAGTGCTTCTCGATCAGGCAAGTTTAGCCTAAAGTTTAGCCATCGAGGGCTTATATATATATATATATATATATATACATATATATATACATATGTAGGCCTAAATATAAGCTTATAAATATATAATCTTCATCGACACTAGACCTATAGGTTCTAGCCATTTCCACTTACATTTGCTCAAGATTACACAAATTTAATAATATTTACTTTAACATTAATTTTGCATAACTTATGTAATATTAATATACACTAGCATCTACAGTTTAAGTGAAACAATGCTGATTATGGTGATGCGTTTTGACAATAGAATGGCAGGAGTGGAGGCCAAGGAAGACATAGGCCTATGCAGTCACTCATCCCAACAACTCCTTCTCCACTGGTTTTCCATCCCAGGATGGGGGTAAGTCAACCTGGTCAGCGGTCGTTACGCTCAACTGCGTGTGGAGATCTGCAGGTTCCGCGCTTAAACTCGATCCGTCAGAGCCTTCTCACGTATTGAAACATAAATATTACCATGCGCGTATGTATATAATTAATTAATTAATTATGTGCTTGAAGTCTTTGTTATTTCCTCGGGGCTGTCACTCTGAGAGCGCCTCTGAATAGCTAGTCTGTACGAGGCGCTTTATAAATGCCAATATATACAATACAATATAATACAATGCAATACAATATTATTATTTTTGGGCAAGTTAGTCGCCTTGCGTCTGTGTCAGTGTTTGTGTGCATGTGTTTGTGCGAGTGCATGCGTACATGTTTGTGTTGTTTTGTGTCTATATGCGTGCACTATATGTACGTGTACGTGTGTGTGTGTGTGTGTGTGTGTGTGTGTGTGTGTGTGTGTGTGTGTGTGTGTGTGTGTGTGTGTGTGTGTGTGTGTGTGTGTGTGTGTGTGTGTGTGTGTGTGTGTGTGTGTGTGTGTGTGTGTGTGTGTGTGTGTGTGTGTGTGTGTGTGTGTGCTTATTCTTGTCAATCGTTTGTTTAAAGCCTCTTACTTGTCTGTTGTTTATCTGAAAGCTGGTTTTGAACCGTACGCGTTTAATGGCGTCATGTGAAGAGAAGAACGAGGACGAGGAGGATGGGAGGAGGAGGAGGAGGTGAAGGAGGAGTGAGAGAGGGAGGAGGAGGAGGCAAAGGAGGAGTGAGAGAGAGAGGAGGGGTAGAGGTCATCTGTTAATCTCTGTCGCTCCATTGGCCGAATATCAACAGAGTCTAAGAAATCGAGGCTCATCTTATGAAGGTTGAAGTCGTCATTTACAAAACTACTTAGACAGACAGACAAACAGACAGACAGACAGACAGACAGGCGGACGGACGGACGGACGGACAGACAGACAGACAGACAGGAGGGTACGGGAGGAGAGGCCCGGGAGAGGGAGGGATGGGGAAGGAGAGAGGGAGGGAAAGGACAAGGAGAGGGATATTGAGAGGGAGAGAGAGAGATAGAAGTTCTGCTGCACTGACACTGTACATAGCAGGTCAATTCACGCGCAGAGTAAGGACGAGAGATTATCTTTTATTTAGGATCTCGAGGCCGCTTCTTCGAAGAAAACTAAAATCATCCGCTTCGAGGGCGGATGCGGAAATTTTTGAAGGGGTCCAAAATTTTCGGTCTTGGGACAGGGAAACTTTTTCGTCTTGTGCGCCGAAAAATCTGATGATCTTTTTTAGTCATTTTTTAGCCATTTGTCTCCAATTCATAAGATACCATTTTATCCGCCAAAAAGAGTTTATGACCTTTTTTAGTCGTAGCCTACGGACCTCGTGCACGCGGACTTCGTGGGTGTTGGGATGGTCTACGAGGAGAACTACTCATGGGGGGGTGACATATAAACTTTCCGAGCCAGAATAGCTGGTCAAAAATAAAGAAATTTCTAAATGGGGGGGGGGCATAGCCGGATTGGCCTCATGGATCCACCCCAGGGCTGTACATAGACCTTCATTAAATGCACAACTAGGCCTATTTGTCTATTATTACGTTATATATAACTGGCGTGTGCCCCATGCACACATGAATAAAGACGCCAGAAATACGCATTGGTTGACTATAGACTAATATTATTCTTGTATGCGCTCTAAACATTGTCAGCATTAGCCTACTAAATAGAGACGCACTTTGAAACGTGCTATAGAATCAGATCAAGGCGCCACAGTAGCCTAATCCACGCGGATATATTTATACACGCGCATGTTATAGGCCTACATTGGCCCATCCTTTTTAAGCGGAGGATAAACACGGCTATATATCTATCATATTAATACCGAGACAATAGGCCTTTTGTTGTTCGCTGTAGAATTATGCAGCCCTACATTATAGCCTACGCGTGTCTCTGAATGCTTTGGTCTATCTAGGCCCGCAGCCTGCACTCGTAGGCCCCTAGTATTGCGGAAGTTAAACTTGTTTTTAGGCCGAGATCTAGGTGAACTTCTTCTTCTTAAGAACTAGGATAGACACTTAATTCTTAATTCTACAGCCTAGGCCTACATGCTGTGGACGAGAATAGAAAATTAGACCAAACAAACAAACCATGAAAGTTTACGGTGATATTTTTGAGTCCGACGATAGGTCGTCGACTAAGATTAAGAAGATAACCTTTGAGAATGAAGAGTCGATCAGAGTTACTTAGAACAGCAAAACATTTCACAGTGAAGACGACGACGATAACATCACAGCCTAACATATTATGTAAAATTGTCACAAACAATTGCATGCTATCAGTTGATCAATAAAGTTACTAGGCCTTTGTCAGCGATTCATCATGACACAAATCATAATAATAATAATTTATTATTATATAAGATGGCTGGCGACGACACAGGTGACAGGTCTCTATAACCTCCTGGAAAGAGGGACCTGGGAATTTGGGAAGAGGTTAGAATCGAGTCCTTGATGATCTTTCCAAAGACAAAAGACATAATTATATGACTGCATGTAGCTCATTGCAACGCAGTTTCAGTTAAAGGTTCAGAGACTGCTCTATTTAGGTTGGTTATGCAACGAGTTTATGGTGTAATTAAGTCGAAAACAACGACTACTATGCACACTACAGGCCTACCATTGCTACCACTATTGCCACTTTTGCTGCCACTATATTCTGCTATACGAAAGGTCTACTTCCGCCAGAACCATCACTAGTTCACTGCTGCTACTCTACTATAGGCCAATCATCATCATCATCATCATCATCATCATCATCATCATCATCATCATCATCATCGTTGTGCTGCTATATTTAAACAAGTTTTTTTAAATTCAATTTTCATAGGGGTTTTATGGATTGTTTCCACCACAAACATATTATAGTTTCTGTCATATATTTAAAACCTGTGTGTTTTGGGGCCACATCCTTTGGAAACCTTCAAAATGAAACCCAGATTGCTCTTCCTGCCATCTCTAATATCAGTTTATTAAGGAACTTAAAGACAATTTCCTACACCACTATTCATATGAGACCCTATTTCTTAGACTTCCTCAATCAAACGGTTCTTATTTCTTCTAACTGATGCATGTGGTGTATCGACCACCAGCTGCCAGAATCTTGAAACCTTTCATAATGAACTCAGTCAATTAACGGATGTAAAAAGTCTAAAAATAAGTACACTATTATATATACTGGGAGATTTTAATATCGATCTATAGTGAATACTGACTTGCAACGAACAAAAACGAGTAAATAAATTAACTTTAACAGAGAATGAACGAACGAATTCTTGTTTAGATTGAACATTAATGAATCTGCGCACCCGACAATTTAGATCTCTTGTCAGTTGTAGACTAACCATGCAGGGCCTAGCTGGGTTACCCGGCGCTTCCAAATGAATTTCGGGTTTCGTTGAAGGTGAGGGGTGGCCCCAGGTGGCCGGGCGGGGTGGTCCTTGGTGTCCTCTGTCTGGCTGCAAGCTTCCAGGCGAATAGGTGCGAAACTGTGGCCTTACCGGTCTCCAGTGTTGACCGAGAAGTTTTGAGTGTTCACTCTCACCCTGCACTGCAAGGACTGGGTGGGGTGGCCCGATGCTCCAGCTCTGTCTAGGCGCAAGGTTTCAGGTGAATAGTTGCGAAAATGTGGTCAAAATGGGGAAATAAGGTTGTTATTAGTGAAATTAGGGTTTTTGGTAAATCCCACTCCACCTCAGGGTGAGAGGATTGTCTAACCCCTCCACTGTTGATCCTGGTGGTCCATATCTAATTGCAATTGGGTTTCAAGTCAATATAACTTTTAAACTGTGGGCGCTCTTTCTGCATGGACAAACATAGCCTACACACGCCCACACATACGATGCATTGTAATTAATAGATAGATGGGACAGATGTGCGTCGATGATCTTCCGCTGTGAATAATAATAATAATAATAATAATAATAATAATAATAATAATAATAATAATAATAATAATAATAATAATAATAATAATAATAATAATAATAATAATAATAATAATAATAATAATAATAATAATAATAATAATAATAATAATAATAATAATAATAATAATAATAATAATAATAATAATAATAATAATAATAATAATAATAATAAATCACCCTTCGTTCGTGACCTTCATCCATTCAAACTTCCACTCTGAGTCTATCTTACACAGAATTATTATTCATCGACTTAATTCTGCGACTAAACATTGAATGAGATTGGCGTCATTTTCCGATTGCATGAGTAGGCTAATTAAGTCTTATATAATGTCTCATGTCAAACTATTCGATCGAAATAATGGATTTGTACCAGAACCGACAAAGTACCTTGGCTTACAACTTGACCCTTAACGAGTTGAACTGTTTCAGTGTAAATATTATTATGTCATAGATGATGATCGCCGCTCTTCCTCCTACTGTATACAACGTATACTTCCATCTTTTATTGTTGTCTAGGCCTACATCCTCTTTAATGTCTGTTTATCTGGACCATTACCCAGATTCGCAAACTGCAAACATCCAGTCTATACCCCAATACATATTCTTAGGTCTATACCTATATTCTTAGGTCTATACCTATTCTTAGGTCTATACCTATTCTTAGGTCTATACCTATTCTTAGGTCTATACATATTCTTAGGTCTATACCTATTCTTAGGTCTATACCTATTCTTAGGTCTATACCTATTCTTAGGTCTATACCTATTCTTAGGTCTATACCTATTCTTAGGTCTATACCTATTCTTAGGTCTATACCTATTCTTAGGTCTATACCTATTCTTAGGTCTATACATATTCTTAGGTCTATACATATTCTTAGGTCGACCTATACATATTCTTAGGTCTATACCTATTCTTAGGTCTATACCTATTCTTAGGTCTATACCTATTCTTAGGTCTATACCTATTCTTAGGTCTATACATATTCTTAGGTCTATACATATTCTTGGGTCGACCTATACATATTCTTAGGTCTATACCTATTCTTAGGTCTATACCTATTCTTAGGTCTATACCTATTCTTAGGTCTATACATATTCTTAGGTCGACCTATACATATTCTTAGGTCTATACATATTCTTAGGTCTATACCTATTCTTAGGTCTATACATATTCTTAGGTCTATACATATTCTTAGGTCTATACATATTCTTAGGTCTATACCTATTCTTAGGTCTATACCTATTCTTAGGTCTATACATATTCTTAGGTCTATACCTATTCTTAGGTCTATACCTATTCTTAGGTCTATACATATTCTTAGGTCTATACCTATTCTTAGGTCTATACCTATTCTTAGGTCTATACCTATTCTTAGGTCTATACCTATTCTTAGGTCTATACCTATTCTTAGGTCTATACCTATTCTTAGGTCTATACCTATTCTTAGGTCTATACCTATTCTTAGGTCTATACATATTCTTAGGTCTATACATATTCTTAGGTCGACCTATACATATTCTTAGGTCTATACATATTCTTAGGTCTATACCTATTCTTAGGTCTATACATATTCTTAGGTCTATACATATTCTTAGGTCTATACATATTCTTAGGTCTATACCTATTCTTAGGTCTATACCTATTCTTAGGTCTATACATATTCTTAGGTCTATACCTATTCTTAGGTCTATACCTATTCTTAGGTCTATACCTATTCTTAGGTCTATACCTATTCTTAGGTCTATACCTATTCTTAGGTCTATACCTATTCTTAGGTCTATACCTATTCTTAGGTCTATACCTATTCTTAGGTCTATACATATTCTTAGGTCTATACATATTCTTAGGTCTATACTTATCTCGTATTTGTTGTCATCAAACTTCTGTGGCGCCACTCGAAAACAATTAAAGCAAAGGGCACAAGTTTATTTACGAGCGTTACGTCAATTCAGAATGTTGTAAAACATTGAATGTCGTTCGATGGAAATCCAAGTGCGGACGGTCTCTTAATCATATTACTACTCTACGCAATACTAGCTGTTAATTACTTCCTTCGTCTCAATGCTATAATTCCACTCGCATGTTCCAGTGCACTGCTGACTTGAGTCGCTAGCGCATCTAGATCGTTGAGTGATGCATTCATAAATGCTCATTTACTATGGTAATATTTTTAGTAATGCTGATAATAAAAACAGCAAATTATTGTTGACATCAGCATATTCTGCCTCTCGGAAAATTAGACCTACTTGTACCGCTGTAATTCTCTGAGCCTCCATGAAAAAGGCGCTACAGAAAACGTAAAGCATTAGTCCAGCAGCAAATGAAACAATAAAGATAATGACGTCATCATCTTAAATCGTTGTTCGCTATGGCAGATTCGTCTAAACATTCATAAATTTAATATTCTGAAATTTCATCTGTTTCCGTGACCGTTAGTGTTCGATTAATATATCTTTATCGAGACCAGCAGCTTGTGATTTCGAAGATCATATTTATTGAAGGCGACTCATTCAAAACACAAAGTAATTATTGATTTGATATATTTTATTGCCTTTCATCGTTTAATAATTTCGCTGTTAGCAGCGATGGTCACGTGATGCATTATAACCAATGGCAACGTACTATTGTTAGTATAAATACTGTATTGAGCATAAACTGGAGGCGATCCACTGTCTTGTAGGTCAACCAGTTTCGGTAAAGACAATGCCTTCTAGTTTATCGTTGTGTTTTTTTCATTTCGTTGTTGTTTTTAGCTATAAGTTCGCTCTTTTCGTTTTCATTCTTAGTAATGTTATTATTGTTTTCTTTCTTTGCTTTGTTATGTTCGTTCTTTTCGTTTTCATTCTTAATTATGTTCTTTTTGTTTTCTTTCTTTGCTTTGTTATGTTCGTTCTTTTCGTTTTCATTCTTAATAATGTTCTTTTTGGTTTCTTTCTTTGCTTTGTTATGTTCGTTCTTTTCGTTTTCATTGTTAATTATGTTCTTTTTGTTTTCTTTTTTTGCTTTGTTATGTTCGTTCTTTTCGTTTTCATTGTTAATTATGTTCTTTTTGTTTTCTTTCTTTGCTTTGTTATGTTCGTTCTTATTCTTAATTATGTTCTTTTTGTTTTCTTACTTTGTTTTGTTATGTTCGTTCTTTTCGTTTTCATTCTTAATAATGTTCATTTTGTTTTCTTTCTTTGCTTTGTTATGTTCGTTCTTTTCGTTTTCATTGTTAATTATGTTCTTTTTGTTTTCTTTCTTTGCTTTGTTATGTTCGTTCTTTCCGTTTTCATTCTTGATAATGTTCTTTTTGTTTTCTTTCTTTGCTTTGTTATGTTCGTTCTTTTCGTTTTCATTGTTAATTATGTTCTTTTTGTTTTCTTTCTTTGCTTTGTTATGTTCGTTCTTTTCGTTATCATTGTTAATTATGTTCTTTTTGTTTTCTTTCTTTGCTTTGTTATGTTCGTTCTTTTCTTTTTCATTCTTAATTATGTTCTTTTTGTTTTCTTTCTTTCTTATGTTCTTTCTTTTCGTTTTCGTTCGTTATTATGTTATTCCTTTTCGCTTTTGTTCCTTGTTAATTTCATTCGTTCTTTTCGTTTTGTTTCTCAGTTATGCTTTTTGTTAGTCGTTTTCGTTTATAGCTATGTTCGTTTTCATTCATAGTTGCGTTCGTTCTTTGCGTTTATCGTTGTGTTCATCCATTTGTTTTCGTTTTTAGCTATGTTCTTTATTTTGGTTTTCGCTTTTAGTTATGTTCTTTGTTACTAAATTGTTATTCGTTTTCATTTTTAGTAAAGTTTTTCATTTCGTTTTCAGTTTTCGTTATGTTCTTTTTAGTTCTTAGCTATGTTATTTCTGTTCGTGTTTTGTTCTTTCATTTCATTTTCTTTTCTAGTTTTGTTCTTTTTTTCGCTTTTGTTCTTCGTTAATTTATTTTTTATCGTTTTCGTTTTTGTCGATGTATTTCTTAGTTAAGTTCTTTGTTAGTTGTTTTCGTTTATGGTTACATTCTTTCATTTCGTTTTCGTTGTTTGTTATGTTATTCTCGTTTTCTTTTTTGTTGTGTTTTTTCTCATCGTTTTCGTTCGTAGCTATACTATATTTATGTTTTCGTTCCTTATTGATTTCCTTTTTGTCACTTTCGTTTATGTCGTTGTCTTCTTCAGCTATATTCTTTGTTCGTCGTTTTCATTTATGGTTATATACTTTCATTTCTTTTCGTTCTTAGCTATGTTCTTTCTTAATAGTACCCTATTCGTTTTTAGTTATGTTCTTTCAGTTTGTTTTCGCTCGTTCTTTATTTTCGGTTTCGCTCTGTTAGTCGTTTTCGTTTTCAGCTCTGTTTTTACTTTTCGTTTTCGTTTTAGTTGTGTTTATTTCTTTTGGAATTCTTTTCTTATTTATGCTCTTTCTTTTCAGTTTCGCTCCTAACTAATGCTCTTCCTTAATCGTTTTAGTTTTTTCTCGTTTTACCTTCTTAGTTATGTTCTTTCTTAGTCAATTCCGTTTTCGTTGTTAGTTATGCTATTTCTTTTCTTTTTCGTTTTTAGTTTCGCTCTTTCTTTTGTTTTATTTCTTTGTATGTTCGTTTTCGTTCTTATTCATGACCTTTCTGTTAGTTTTCGTTCATTGTTAATTTCTTTTTTGTGTTATGCTGTTATTTCGTCTTCATTTTTAGTTATGTTCCGTCTTTTCGTTTATATTCTTATTCAAGTTTTTATTTTCGTATCCGTTCCTAGTTATGTTATTTCTTAGTCGTTTTCGAGATTATCGTTTTCTTTCTTAGTTTTCTTGGTCGTTTTCGTTTTTAGTTATGTTCTTTCATTTAGTTATCGTTTTTATTTATGTTCTTTCTTTTCGTGTTTGTTCTTAATTATGTTTTTTCTTTCGTTTTCGTTCTTAGCTATGTTCGTTCTTTGTCGTTTTCATTTGTTGTGTTATTTTCCTTTGTTTTTTCTTAGTCGTTTCGTTTTTTTTATTACGTTCTTTCAGTTCGTTTTCGTTTTCAGTTATGTTTTATCTTTTCGTTTTCTGTATTAGTCATGATCTCTCAATCATTTTCGTTTTTAGTCATACTTTTTGTTTTCGTTTATGTTTTCTCTTAGTAGTTTTCGTTTTAGTTATGTTTTTTCTTTTCATTTTACGTTCTTAGCTATTTTTCTCTTTATTTTCGTTTCTTAGTTATGTTCCTTTTTTGTTTTAGTTCTTTGTCATGTTCTTTCTTGTTGTTCTTTCTTTTCAATTTTCGTTCTTAGCTATTTTTCTTACTTTCCGTTTTCGTTCATAGCCATGTTCTTTCCTTTCGTTTTCTCTTTTAGTCATGTTCTTTCTTAGTCATTTTCGTTTTTAGTTATGCTTTGTTTTCGTTCTTAGTTGTTTTTTCTTGGTAGTCCTCGTTTTTAGTTGTTCTTTCTTTTAGTTTTCGTTCCTAGCTATTTTTTCTTTTCGTTCTTAGTCATGTTATTTTTTTCGTTCTTAGTTGTTCTTTTTTCAAGTTTAGTTCTTTGTTATGTTATTTCTTTCCGTTTTTGTTCCTAGTTATGTTTTCGTTCTTAGTTATGTTCTTTCTTTTCGTTTTGGTTCTACTTTCTTTTCATTTAAATTTTTTATGCTCTTTCTTAATTGTGCCAGGAAATCTGGTCTTCTGTGCAAAAAGGTTTCTACTATGATATGTAACTTCATATTTACTGACTGCAATTTTCATGTCTTTTTCGATTTGTCTGTTGATGTGAACGAGATTAATTGTTGAGCTTTTGAACAATTGCGAACATAGCATGGAAAATGATATTATAAAGGATATCGTATATTTCTTAGAAGAAGTGGATTGATGGTTTGACAAGAGAAGTTTATTTTTCCTTGGTGTCATTGCCATCCAGCGAGAAAGAGAAGAAAAAGGTGCTCAATCAATATCATGGTAAGTTATTGGAAACTAAATCGTTCTAATGTCTCAAAATGTCAATCAGTGACTTGAAGAACCGTATAAATGTTCGACCGATAACTTCTGTAGCATCAATGTGACAAGAGTTTGAAGTGTGCATCTAGATAAAAATCGACCATAGTGTGCCCAGTTGAGAGCAAAAGTGGGAAACCAGTATATCTGGTTAGACCGGATTTCAGTTTGAAATTTCTTCTAATCCAATGCATCAGTAAATGATCTCTTCAGCAATAATTATCATAAGAAAATGCTATTAAAATTTCTTAAGCACACACCAAACCAAACCCTTCGTCACAAATCGTTACAGATGTGTGACCCCTACCCCTAAGTGTGTGACGTCATTTATGGACGGTCCCATCTAACAGATTATGATGCCTCCCCATACCCTTTATTCATTAGCCTTAGGGATGTCTTGCCTTAGGCAATCATTGCTTCAAGCCCTCGATGCTCACAATATCCGCAACTAGAACATGATTCTAACATTATAATTGTAATTGAACACTTGTATAGCTCCGCTCACAGATTCAGTAGCGCTCCCGACCCAAAGTTAGCTAACGAATAGTATAGTCTTCAGGCGCTTCCTAAACACAGGGAGAGAGAGGCTGAGAAGCTCAAGACGCAGTTTATGTGGAAGACGGTTCCAGCAGGAGGGGCCAACATAGGCAAAGCTCCTGGACTGGGCAGTAGCACCACGCATGCGAGGAACAACAAGGAGGCCATTTGCTGCCGAACGAAGGGCAGAGCGACCGGGGAGAGTGGAGACCTGATTAGAGAAAGAACGGAGGTAGGAGGGAGCAACCCCAAGAAGAGAATTGCGCATAAGTGTCAGAATCTTGAACTCAATGCGTTGTGGTACAGGAAGCCAATGAAGAGTGTCCCGAATAAAGACAGAAATGTGAGAGAACTTGGGAAGACCAGCAATTAGGCGAGCAGCAGCATTGATTCATGATTCTAACTGTCTAACAGGTTCTAACTTCTTGACTGTAGCTGTACCTTCGGTGACCAGTCCTCTCCCTCGCCGTCTAACCTTCCACTGACAGCATTCATTCTGTACACGGAAACTACCGACTCAAGTCTTGTCTGAAGCACTTACGCTGTAGGGACGTTGAATGAGCAAGTCTTTCACACACAAATGCTTCACTCTACGTTAACATTCTGCCACATAAACTTTGGAAGGCAGGCAATCTCAAAACACAGCTGCTTCTGACTGAGTGACTTAGTAGATTAATAGACCAGCCGTGTGATAGAACATTGAATACCACAACTGTTCCAGACTATAATGCAACTGTGAAGTGTGAATGACAAGAGCAAACCAGGTTGTAAATACTTTTTAAAAAAGCGGTCCAAAATATTTAAGAAATTAACAAAAGATGTATTTCTATTAAAGTCCAAAACATTGATCAAGAATGCAACTAAAGCAAATGAAAGCAAATTCAGAAGACCATTTGAGAAACTGAACTCACACGCTCATGTATCAGACTAAAGTATCTAAAAACAATTTGAGATAAGCAGTTCTTAAAAAGTAGTTTCTCAGCAGTGTCAGGAACTGAAATTTAGGTAGGACCTGCTGGGCAAACAATCAATGTATTATCCACAAAGAAACGACTGAATACACTCGACTTAAGATCTTCGTATTAAAGTTACTAATCATCATCATCACTATCGTCACTGTCGTTCGTTTTCTTCTTTCCGCGACCATAAATTGAATGATCAACAACGGTTGTCTTCTGCTTACCAGCGATCACACCTAACAGAAAGAACAGAAGAACCAGCGATCACACCTAACAGAAAGAACAGAAGAACCAGCGATCACACCTAACAGAAAGAACAGAAGAACCAGCGATCACACCTAACAGAAAGAACAGAAGAACCAGCGATCACACCTAACAGAAAGAACAGAAGAACCAGCGATCACACCTAACAGAAAGAACTGAAGAACCAGCGATCACACCTAACAGAAGCAACAGAAGAACGTCAATCTAACAACATTCACAAGTCTAGAACATCTGCTGCAGCAGAATACGTTGCAAAAGCTCGTCAATAGCCACAATGTTCTGACTTATTCTGATTGACTAGAAGCAGCCTGCATTGTTCTGTACACAACAAGTAGTTCACACTGTGTTCTAACCTGTTCATATTGAGTACACACAAACAGATGGTTAGACTGTTTGCTGACATATCTATCTTAATACGTTTGAATGACGTTATGGGTTCAGCTCACATGCTCATCTTTTGCTTCTCCTGCATTTGTCCGTGTTCACTGTTCAACTTTTACAATAGAAACCTTCACTTGTGTGAAAACGAGTAAGAAAACAATGGTCTAACTACTATGTCTAAAAATGGCAAAAGAAACCTAAAATACAAGGAATTGCTTAAATATGGCAGGGATATGTAATAAAATAAGTAAAGACTAAAACTCCATTATATAAACAGATAACACTGGATCATGTAACTAAGAATCAATAAGCTGCACCATGCTAAGCAGCCGAAGGACATGTTCTGCTTCCATCAACTAAGCGCATTGCAATCATTAAGTATGTTGATGATATTTCATACCACTTGAAAGAAGTCGATGTTCAAGTGAAGCCGTTGGAAAATCATCGGAATTTCCAAGTTCATCAAATCCAATTATTCTAGAAGAATCAAAAACATCGATTTTGCAGCAACACCATCCAAATGAACAAAACAACGAGTAATGTAATGTAAAATCATGGGAGTTACATAGTCTCACCAAACAGATGTACTTCAACAATGACACAAAATATACCATACAGTCATTTGTTACTCGCTCAATGCAGCCACACAAAGAACAACTGTCTCTACAAAAAATGGAAGAAAAAAGAAAACGAAAAATCTACATTGAAATATCTGAACCTCCGCTAGATACATGCGGCACTCGTCATACTGAGACAAACTGATTGATTCACGTCCACGTTATTTCGGTTTTAAAAAATGGAAAAAAATATTCATGAACAGACCACGAATACATTACAATCAAGCTCCACAACAGCCACCAATTCTCCTCTCATGGCCGCATCCACTTGCTGTAAGGTACGAGTTTGCAAATTGCTGGACTAGATGAACAGTGGAATTGCAAAGTGAACTTTAGCATTTGTTGAAATGGCAAATTACCAAACAAAGCTAAACTGTGGTACAGTATGACTTCTGCAGCATATCTCAAACACAGGAAATTCCTTTTCGAGGTACACAAAAAGCACTTGGAAAAAAACTGTTTCCAGTTGTTGGAATCCCACTCTATCGAACTGCCACTAAAACTGTTTATTCAGCCTAAAACCACACCATGGAAGCCACAGCTCCAATCACTCCATCCAATCCGTTTTTCCTTCTCACGTAAACTCAGTCCATTGCAAAACAATGAGAAACTAGAGACAAAACAACATCACAAAAAAGGAGCTGCATAAAAGACACTAACCGGTCAACGACGACTCCTCTGTTGAAGCAGAAAACGGCTGGAAGCACCTGAATCTTCAACTTCCCTGCAAAGAACTTCGCTTTATCGACGTTGATCTTCGCAAACTTTGTCTCAAAATGCTTCTCTGATAAAGTCTGAAATGAGAAAATCGACAGCGTTGAAATGACATCCAATTCATCTCATATATTGGAAGACAAGTTAGATATTTGTAATTGCGATCAAAACTTAACAAAGCCCCACTAAGATAGATCAGTGGTGCCCAACCAGGGCCAGTGCAGTCATTGACACACAGGGGCCGTTGGAACATAGGGGGGGGGATAGACTAACGAGTTTTAGCCACAGGTCTTGTGAACAATGATTGCACCTTGACGGGTGAGCAATTTAAGCAAAACTCCTGAACTGGGTCAAAGCGGTGCACATAAGGGAAGAATCAGGCAAACAACCAAATAGAAACCTGGCCAAGCCGACAGGAGATCTCAGAAATCAAAAGGACATCATATAGGGCAGAGCTTATTAGATAAACTTTACATTCCACCCAAACTTAATCCCATCAAGACAAACTCACTATCATCTTCTTCTTCTTCAGAAAACTAGTAGGTTTTTTGCCCTCTCCTCGACGACATTGGTCCTTGTCCATGCAATTCACTACATCCTTTACAAAAAACCCTTCTTTTTCACTCATTTCACTTTTGCAGACTACTGTAGTCTAATATTTTTCAGCCACCCTCGTTCTTGTAGCAAACCAATAATTAGCGCAACACAAAAATCTAATTGCAAATGATCCTGATGATAATAATAATGAATAATAATAGTAGGAATAATAAAACAGAGCTGACTGTTAAGTGGCCATCCATGATAGCACAGCGTCGGAAATCGGGATGAAAGAAATGGACGACACATCTATCGACAGACGTCGTCAGGTCAAGAAACGCTTTCTCTTCCACGATCTCCCTGAAGAAATATATATATAAAGACATCAACAACAATAACAATCAGTTTATACAATTATTGTACAACTAAAATACAACTGAAATTTGAACTTGTCCTCCTTAGGAAGTTAAACATCATCAAGAAGAGATCACTTGTCAGTTAGCAAACATTGCTCTGAATGCAAAAATATTCACCAATTTTCATTTCTATGCATCCATATCAACCGCTGCCCTCTCTTCTTCCACCAAGTCATTACAAGTACGCTTCAAATAACCAATTTTCGATTTTCTTTAAAACTAATTCTGTGGATTTTGCCACTAGGTCCATTGGAAAACCATAAAA
The DNA here is from genome assembly GCA_949752735.1 of Lumbricus terrestris. Taxonomy (NCBI): domain Eukaryota; kingdom Metazoa; phylum Annelida; class Clitellata; order Crassiclitellata; family Lumbricidae; genus Lumbricus; species Lumbricus terrestris. The sequence goes on along the minus strand of OX457040.1, from coordinate 68,900,682 downwards.
GGACACCCAACATTTTCCGATTCTTTTCATTAATTCTTTTACAGCAAACTTCAAGTTAATATTCTTACATGATTTCCTTGTTCTGCGAGCAAGGACTGCTTTAGCCAAAACTTGAGCTTTTGTCTTCATTGGTCCTGCACTTTACAATCAGCTCTCTTTGTTTACATGGTTCTTCGTTATTAACTGGTAATCAAAGCACATCTTTTTGCTTCTCAAAACTACTTCTCTCTGGGTCTTTCACACTGGGAGCGCCTCTGATTGGTGTGAACTGCGAAATGCGCTTTATAATTTATAGAAACAATGCAACATTACAATTATTGTTGTTCAGTTGATGCGATGGTCATTACGTATATTTGCCGTGCTCCTTTTCTTTCATGTTGCTGAACTGTTGCGACATCTTCTTCAGCTGAGACATCCTCGCTTCTCGTATCGAATGTGGAATGTCCTCCGCTTCCAATTCATCGAGAAGATCCTACGTCATAACCATAACTATCCTACGTCATAACCATAACTATCCTACGTCATATCATTTATACATCCATGACACACGCAATCAAAAACTTCATGCATCTCAACATTTTCTTGTAATCTCTTTTACAAAGATGTGCTCACTAATAATAATAATAATAATAATTATAATAATAATGATGACTATGAAAATTTCTGTTTCACCGTAACACAACACATGCCGTTACAACGGCACCTTGACAAATACAATACACAATCATTCAGACATACGCCTTACAGAAGAGTCATATGTTCTGAGTTCAAAATGGGCTGGACAACTTTGTTTATATGACCCCACCTGATACGCATCTATGTGAAGTATGGTGCTTAACTGCTATGAAATATTTTACCATGGCCAACATAGCCCAATCCAGACGCCTGTATAGGTTCCTCTCTATGGAATGCACTTCCACCATCGTTCGCTCCACAGAAGATGACAAAAAACAATGGCGCACACTGCGATTTGGGTTTGAAAGATAATAATCGAGGAACTTCTACATATAATACCCCACTGGGCCCACTCATGGGCCAATCGATGATAGTGCTCAGTAACAGAAAATGGTTGTGCCAGCCAAATTAAGAGGTGAGTGAGGTCAAAAGCTGAAAGAAGTCCAAGGAGACACTGAAATATCCTATGAGGAAATGAGTTCTGGATGAGATGAATGTAAATCCCTGGATCACTAAGTTGCTCCGAATGGCATCAAACTGCACCAGATGGCTTCGCACCAAAAGTAGACAAAAAATGTGTCCATTCTAGACTTGGGGAAACAATCCGAAATGTGTTTACGACATAAAAATTCAATAGAAAACGAATTAGAAAATTAGTTGTTTATCTATCGAGCCAACCGGAAGTCGCTTAAAGGGTGCACCTATAAGTAAACAAACTGTTTTCCCCCAATACATTTTAATAGAATTAATTTTTTAAAACTAATTTCAGATTGTCTGCCCAAGTGGGAATAGGCGCGCGTTTGACTACTTCTGGTGAAGAATCATCGGAGAAGTAGGCTATGGTGCAATTCAGAGCAACGTAGCAAATCGTTAGGTCTACCGAGATGAATTTTTAGTTTACATATCTTACGGCAAGAACAGGACATAAATCCGGGATCGTCAAGTCAAATGATGCCACAAACAGAACACATTAAAATAACAATAAAATTGAACATTCAGCACACTTAGTCATCGCACGTAGTCGACTACTGGACCCCATTATTCTATGATTTGAAACAGCGCTGTTCTTAGAATCTACGCATAATTATGAAAAAACAGACCTCTTCTGCGAGTGCATTATCTTCGATGATTTTCTCGGCTTGTTCCACCGTAGCCGACATTTTTGTTCAGATTTTGTCGAGAAATTCAACGGACCCGCAAGAACAACTTCACGACGGTTGTCAATGGCCACACGCTAAAACCGCTAAAATAATATCTCGTAACTCTGTCGAGAATGCAAGACGACGCATGGATGTACCGTAGCATTTTAATTTTAATAAATTTTATTATTTCTACAGGTTTAAAAGTTAAAACTCGCTTAAATTGATTAAACCAAATTATGCCCAGTGCCTGATTCAACAGAAATTAATTTTCGGACAAATTTCTGTCGACGTCTTTTCTAGTATTTCAGGCCCCAACATTATCAGATTTTCATAATAGGCCTAGGCCTAATATTTCTAGTCATTCGCTCCGAAATCTGGCATTTTTCTTAAATCTTCCTACTTTTTACTAGTCCGCATTCCATTTTTTTATGTTCTCAACATGAATTTGTTTGTTAGCAAGCTATAACCACACCCTGAACAACATAATTATGAATAGTAGCTATAGTAAACGCCACCTAGTAATTTAGGCCTACAATGCAGAAACACAGAGTGGAGTGGAGAAACTGCATTGTAGTCCTTCCCGTGCAGGGAAGGACTAGGGTCTAAGGTCTAACCTAGTACCTACCAGGTACTACCTTATTATATCTATGGTACCTACAGACCGCATCCTTTTTTCAAAAGAAGCCCAAAATATCGCGAGGTCGTGATCGAAGATAAATTTATTTTCAGTCGCTAGCGTTTTGAAAAGGAGCCCAACTCACTTTTCTCGACGACCTGGCAACCCTGGTGGCCAGTTGGATTAATAAAGAATATATTTAGTTTTCAGCCGGTAACATCAACTTCGTAAAATTAATATTTATGTCAACACATTTTGCTTCCAACGAGTCATCTAGAAATCATATTCGCGACCTTCGTCGACTGCGTCTGAAACTTTTTTAGGCCACGCCTACAAGACGATCAGTGCTCAGATTGTTTCTATGAATAGACCTATAGGCCTATAGTTGTTAGTTAATGCCCCTCAGCGGAATCAGCGCATTCACCTTAAAGTTGTAGAGTTTACATGTACCGGTATCTCTTAGAGTTATATAGACTACTGCATGGTACAGTGGCGTAGGCAAGGGGGGGGTTTCGGGGGTTAAAACCCCCCCATTGGGTCCGGAAAAAGGTTTTTTTAAGGTTATTTTTCCATTTAAGTAAGAAAAAATAGCAAAAAACCGGGTTTCGGGCCATAAAACCCCCCCATGAAAAATTCCTGGCTACGCCACTGGCATGGTACCTTCATTGCCTTTCAAACTTTTAACATCGGTCAACTATTCAGCCAGAAGCTACAAGGATGGTCAGCATATAGGCCTACCCTTCGATATAGGCTCGATCTCGGCCTTCAGTCACATATGTATCCTCTCTGAAATTCTGCAACAGCTCCTTAGTAGATTCTGCACCAGCTATTTGGAAGGGACTTCAAAAAGGCCTTCGTCGATTTTGCTAATTCTCATAATATCGCGCCACTTAATTTCATCTCTCCTTCGCTTGCACTCTCCACTGCTATAGCCTACATTAATTCATTCTTTTTAGCGGAAAACCGAACTCTTCGATCAATTGGCAAACCTATTCTGACTCCACTCTACCCTGAGTCGCCGCATGACCACCACGGCACCACCACCACCACCGCCACGCAGCGGATCAAGGTCGACATAAATTATGCTACCGAAATGGTAAACACGCAGAGCGCGATTCAAAAACTTTTCAAGAACTCTTACCATGTCTCATCTGATCATCCACCTTTCAATTCCCGACCCACACGACACCCGCCTTCAATTATTGGTACCGTAGCTCGTAGCTGTTCCGCCCCTCTGACAATGACATGTTTTGTACATTTGTAGTTTATGTAGGCTACATGCGCTCAAATTTGTCACAACACATGTTAACAGGACTTTCAGGACCTATAGACTATAGAGGTAGACTTTTATTTTGTCCTCGGTCAGACGTTAAGTGACATACATAATATTATTATGGGATGATGCTACAGTCATGTAGGCCTATATGACGCAATGTATAATAATATTATATTGTAATGTAAGCCTTCGGCATTTTCTCACCTTCCACAAAAGCCATGCCAGGGAGAGAAGCTTTTTCACCGGCGCTATATTAAACCAAGTCCGCAATTATCCAGAATGGCACTTGTCGTTACGGTGCCAGGTTAAAATCCGGAATGTCAATTAAGCAGAGGTTACAGCGTGGTGCTATAATAATTATGGTAGTCGATCGGTGATGATGGTGGTCGTGCACATGTGGTGGTGCAGGATTAGAATCGCTATGGGATTGCTTGAAGTGTTCGGTTATGATCGAGTCGTGAGCGACCTCTGGGATATTAATTATAAACCTAAACTACAGAGACCGGTTGGCAAGAAGGAAGGATATTTTCACTCCTCGACATAACAGGATTTAATACGTATATCAACGACTCAACCATTGCACTTTTGATAAGACTTGTAGGCCGTAGCAGTTGCATAAAAAATGATTATGCTGTCTTACGTAGCCCAGTGCATTCGTCCCACGTCGCCATTAATCAAGTCTGCGTCAGAACCAACCGGATAGCGCTGATGCTTTGATACCCAATCTTGTGTCAGCCCAATCATCGCAAAACATTTTAAAAATGCAATTATGCGTCTGTTGCGCTCGGACTGTTATTTGCCTCGCCTTCCATGCTGATTTTTTTCACTGGGGTATTTTTCATTGTTCCAGAATAGAATAGGGCCTATCAACGATTGTTGATTCGAATCCGCAGGAAGCTCGCATAAGATCTGTAATTTAGATACAGTGGCGACATCAGACGCCAGGTGGCCACAATCATGCACTTTCGCTGGAAGTTGGAGTAAGATTTTCGGTGAAATTAACGCTATTTTTATCGATAATCCTATAAATCCATGCTGGAAGGTAGGCCGTCTACTTGATAACGTTATTGTGATGGATCTTCTTGAATAGGAACATGTGAGTTGCATGTGGAATTGTTCCACCGGCGCCGACGTTATTCGACGCTTTTTCGTCCTCCTTGTGGTAGTGTGTTTCGATTTTGACTGCCTTGCGGGTCTTCTTCTTCTGACGGCTGTTAATCCGCGTGAAGTAGATGTAGGCGTAGACGAGGCCCATGATGGCGCACAACGACGCCAGAACAAGAACGAGTATGACTAGAATGGGAATGAATGGCGGACGATACGCTTCGGTTTGGTCGGTAGCAGGCGCTGCGGTGAAATTCAGGAGTTGGCCGGATGGCGGAGCAGCCCAACTACCATCATCTGTCATCTGCTGTGAGGATGACGTCATCTGCAAAATACGAAAAATGAAGCCAATTATTATTATTGTTGATGTCACTGTGGTGATGAGGGGTATAATTCTTATATTCAGACTATAGTAACAGTGGCGTTGATTCGCTGTTTGGAGACATTTATTTTGATTTGATATAATAGAAATTTCTGATGACCTTCATCAGCATTTCTTCTTAGCATGACCGATCTTTTATACTGTAAACTGTAACGACTGATGTCATGCGCGAAATTTTGGCGGCGCTAGGGGGCTAAACCCCCAATAAAAGACAAAGCCCCTAAAAATGGTCCATCCGGGTTTTTTTGCATGTAAAAGTGAAATATTCCCACGACAAGCTCGCCAAAAATGAAACACACACCATGAGATTTCAGTCGGATGACTAAAAAAGTCATCAGAAATTTTGCCGGTGAAAATTGAAAATAAATTCGGTACTTGTTTTTTATACGACCACCACGACACCTAGAACTAACGTTGCAGCGTTGTTATCTTTCATAAATCCAACTTCTAGTTTGCCGAGAATCCTTTTAATCGATCCAGCATCTGTTTAGGCAAGAATTTGTTCGATAAATCCCGTTTCTATTTCGTCAGCAAATATTTTTCATTAATTTTTCATTGAAAATTATTTTTCATCAATCCAGCTTCAATTTCAGCATAATGACTGCACCAACCCTAAAACTAACCCTAACCGACCCTCACGACGCCTAACCTGAGCCCTAACCGACCCTCACGCGCTAAATCCCGCTTCTGTTTCGTGAGTAAATATTTTTCATCGAATTTATAAATTTTGGTGGTCGTATAAAAAACAAGAACCATAAATTCCACGTGATTTCGGACGGATGACTAAAAATTGGAAGTTTTCCTACGCGAGGCTTCACCCCCCAAAACTCAAATCCCATACTGTATGCTTACTATGATAATACCAGTCGCAAGTTTGCATAAAAGAGGACGACGCTAATTAGTAATTATCTTTGTCATGAAACATTGTTGCTAAAAAATGACATGGTGCTAAGGACTCAAAATAGGCTATAGCGGTCAAGCCGCGACCATAGGCGCAACCACCCTATGGGACCCACCGGACGCGTCCCCCAACTTTTGAGCGGTCCCCTAACTTTATTATTATGGTCCCCCAACTTTTAGGACGTGATTCATTTTGTCCCCCCAACTTTTAGGACGTGATTGCACCTATGGCCGCGACCTGGCTTTTATGGGCGCTGTAGAAGTTTCGAGTTTACGATTACGATTAATGAAGAAACATAATTATTAATTAGGCCTATAGGCCTATAGATTGCGGATCATTCAGAAATAGAAACCGAGACAGGACGGAAGAAACATAGATCTTTGATGGAAAAACATTGAAGTGGAATCGTTGCTAGCCGGGCTTTCATCGGACACCAGAATAACGGACAAGACAAAAATTACTATAGCGGACTACAATACAATTATACCTTGCATATGCTATAGGCATGGCAGTCAATATATAATTATGTCTTCAGATCACGAGTGAATCAATGAAATACCATACACCATCTTTCTCCAAGAAACTTACTTCACACGCCGTCCGTTTGGGATCAAAATCAAGGATAGGCAATTAATGAGTGAGGCACGACGCAAGAGTCGTCATCCAATGCAGTCGTTTGAATGCTTGCAAGCAAGTAATTAAGCGCAATCACAAACTAATTCACATTTCAGAAGAACTACTTAAAAGCTAATCAAGGCACCAGCTTATTCACAATTAAGTGTTGCGACGTATAAGTCGCAACACTGGTCTAGTTAGCTACACCGGTAAGCGAGAGCGGCATTCGTCTGTTGGTTGCAACGGACTGCGGTTCAAGCCCCGGTCTGGGAGTTGACATTCAGAGATTTAGATATCTCGGGCTAGCACGTGTGGGACGCAGGGGCGCAAGCTCCTGCGGAGCGACCTTGGGCAAGTTGCTTACCCATCATTGTCTGTGGGGAAGGCAACGGGAAACCACCTCACTCATCTCATCTTCAGGGGCGTAAAGCCAACGAACCTGCCTTCGGGCAGAGCACCATCATCGTCATCGTCATCGTCATCTTCATCGTCATCGTCATCGTCATCGTCATCGTCATCATCATCATCATCATCATCATCATCATCATCATCATCATCATCATCATCATCACGTATAAGTATAGAATTGTTCAGTGCCAGTGCCAAGCCTGGATAAAGGAGGAGGGTGACACTAATCATCTTTGATACGAGGGTGTCGCTAAACACCATCAAGTCGAAGAACCAAGTCCGGTTTCCAGAGGATCAGAGGGCGAGAGGGCACAGGAACTGCTGAGGTGGATGTCGAAGACTGAAGGTCGGAGGAGTGAATGGATCGGGGTATTGAAGAAGTATAGTCAGACTTGAATTTGGAATGGGAAGCCGGAGAGGTGATTGGTACTATTATTGGTATAATGATTGGTATACCGTATATATGCTTATTAGTGTTTCCAAGCGATACCTTTAATATTGTCTGTCCCGTAGGCCTACTACGCCAATGCCAGTCCTTATAGCTGAATGGATTGATGTCTGCAGGTCGTTGCCTGCAGACACGATCGAAGCATGCAGCCATGGTGCACCGGGTATACACTTACAACCATAATGACGTCAGTAATCCGTATAGCGTATACATTCTTACTCCTGAAAGGGGTGTTGCCAGTGGTGTGGTGGTCTAAGAGAAAAATGTAGGCAGAAGTAAATACAAAGCTACATCTGCACCGTATCGCTTTTGTTCTCGAGCGGAGTGTGGCCGGCGGATATTCTGATACGTCGTTCTATACTTCTACTATCACAAACCAGATGTATGCCTATCGCCGAAGCGAGTAAAGCTGAATTCTTTCGCCACGAGTACTTCCCTATACTCAACTATTTTCTCTGTTCTGTCAATATGGTCTTCTGCTTCTTTGCTTTCTTAACGCTGTTATATTCTGTCGTCCCTGTTCGTGTCATAGTGCAAAGAATTGAAATCTAAACGGTCGACCATTCCTGATAAAAAAAATTGTTTTAGACGTCATGATCTGGTCATTTCATCGGTGACAGAAATTCCGGGTCCCAGAGCAGTCACAGATGGGCTCCTAAATTGTCTTTAGCCTATTATTGTATGAAATAATTTTTCTGTGATTTGAATCAACGGATTTTTTTAGAAAGGCATAAATCATGAACTGTGTATGTAGGCCTAATTATAGATATACCCTGCAGTGGCAGGATCCCTAAAGTCGCCGGGTCCATGGGCGCCCGCAGAAATTTTTGCAGGGGGGGGGCAAAATTTGTAAGATGGTCACGGTTAAATTTCTTAGTCGCAAGAGCTTAAAAATTGCAAAGATGGGAAATGAGAACTCGGGTATTTTTCAAAGAGGCTTCTTAATGCATATTTCTCAGTTTCATTTTGTGTAGGCCTATCATTTTCAATATGAATAGTTTTCTTAGTGGGAAGAAAGTTATTAGCAAATCAAAAGTAGAATGTTAAAAAGTAGGTTCTTAAAGGGGCGCTATATAATGAATGAATGAATAGATGAACGAAAAACAGGAATCTGTTTTAAAGAGGCAAGTGCTCCAACAAGTTACTTCTATATTTTAATCATAATTTCTAAACTTCTAAAGTGCCACTCAAAAGTCAATTTTAGGGCACCAGCTTATTCAGAAGTGCTGCATCGAATCAGCAGGCTGTTCAAAGGGTAGTCAAGTAAGAGGTCCGAGTCTGGTAGCCAGTGGGTCAGGTGTTAATGCAGGTGTCGTTTAGGAAGGTGAAGGATCCCGAGGATCAGAAGAATGAGGTATCAATTCTTTTGAACAGACGAGACGTTGGTTTTGGGAGAAAATCTCAAGGTGTGATAACCAGAGCCATTTTATTCAAGTTTCTCTACAGCTTGACCTACCTAAATTCTGTACTGGGCCTACTGGCAGCATGTGAAATGGACAAAATGCAACCTGACTTAAAAGCAGACTTGATTCCATAACGCTGGTGAATATGTAGATCTCTCTGACTTAATTTCAATGGGTTGCTGATAAATTTCAAATTTTTACATTCGTGTAATTTTATCGATAATTAATTTTTGTGCAGTTGTGAAAAATTGCATTAGCCTACAACGAGATTCCAGACAAGTAGGCCTTAATCGATAGGAGTACTATTTGAATGGGCACCTGCAGGAGGTTAAAAGTTATTGTTACCATTATCAGCAAGAGCTTGAAAAACTGCAAGGCAGAAAATTTAAGAGCTTTTTAGTTTCTAGAGAGATTTATATACTTTAATTTCAGACTTTCACTGAAGTATCATTCGTAGCATTAGTATTTCAATGGAAAGAAATTTTCTTTAACCCCAAAAGTAGTAATTAAAAAATAATTGTCAATTTTCCAGGGGGGGCAAGTGCCTCCCCTTGCCCCTATGTGCGGGCGCCCATGGCCGGGTCTCTGGGCTCATCTCGGCGGCTCTGCTTGGCCTGCAACGTTTCGAGCCTCGTCTGAGAGTTAAGTCTACGTGTTTAAAGGAGCCTTGAGCAAGTACCTATAGCTCCCAATTATCGCTCATCGCCTAGGAAGGCGTATATAGCCTTCCGAAAAGAAATTGAATGTCTGTATATGCTTTAATGTTGAAAGTGTATGTAGGCTATAATAGGCCTATACGGGAGAGAATAATGAACCTGTTGTGTTGAAAGTGTATAGTGCGTACGGGAGAAAAGATATAGTGGAAAGGCCTTGTATACGCTAATGATGAAAGTCCTATGGAAGTGTATAATAATAGTCGACCTAATTTACCTGCATGAAACCTTGCAAGCCGATGACTTGCCAACCAATCGACCGGAAGAACATCCACAACCTCCTTCTCCAATTCCTCTTCCTTCTCCAGTTCCTCCTCTTCCTCTTCCTTTCGTCTTCCCGGCTGCTGCTGCTGAGAACGTCGGTGGATCGCAATGTCTGATGTTCCTGGATAAATCCGACAACATTGCCCTACATCCGAGTTTGTCTGGATCGAATACTGAACCAATTTATGTAGCGACTTTATGCTATCACTGGATGTAATGACGCTATTGTTATTAGCCTACTTATCGACACTTTCTCATCGATGAGATGATGATGAACATCACCTGTACTTTGGATAATACTGCGATGCTCATAGACCAACTACCACATCATCAGCAGCAACAGCAGCAGCAGCAGCAGCCAAGAGGGAAGAAGCAGGCAGCATGCGGAGAGCCATCTGGCAGAAGGAGAGGAGCGTGATTGGCCGTGGATGCAGGTGGTTGAGGTGTATGATTAGGATGAGGATGGAGGCCAATGCCTGAGCTGCTGCTGCTGCTGCTGCTGCTGCAGCCGATGCGGGTCGAGTCTTAGGATGGAGGAGGAGGAAGGGGGAGCTGGGGGATTGGTGGCCTCGTCGGCCTGTGTGCTATTAATAAGCGGCCATCTGTCGGCGAATCCGTCAAACGTCAGATATAATTATTTCTTCCTCTCTTCTTCCTCTTAATCACTTTCCACCCGCTCCTCCTCCCACTGTTTACAATTATATACATACATGCATACATGCATGCATACATGCATGCATACATGCATACATACATACATACATACATACATACATACATACATACATACATACATACATGCATACATACACACATACACACATACACACATACATACATACATACATACATACATACATACATACATACATACATACATACATACATACATACATACATACATACATACATACATACATACATGCATAAATAAACACATACATACATGCATACATACATACATACATACATACATACATACATACATACATACATACATACATACATACATACATACATACATACATACATACATACATACATACATACATACATACATGCATAAATAAACACATACATACATGCATACATACATACATACATACATACATACATACATACATACATACATACATACATACATACATACATACATACATACATACATACATACATACATACATACATACATACATACATACATACATACATACATACATACATACACACACACTCACACATATAAATAAATAAATACAAAAATAAATAAATGCATGCATTCACGCATGCAGGCATGCAAAATATACATAATCGTAGACGTGCGTACATAGACACGTATACAATGGAACTGAAATGACCCATGTTTATTATTCTAAACCTATCGAAAGTAATGATTATTTTAAGTTCAGAGGTTCACAACATGCAGAGCATCGATAGTGCTGCGGGGCAACTGTGATCAGTGAAGATCCAGCTTGTTGTCCTCTCTGGTCCCCAGTTTCCACACAACGGTTTCAACCGTTTCAGCGTAGCCTACTTATCCTACACATGTCAAGCAATCGTTTGCATACTTACAGTCTTACACACATGACAAAAGCGTGTATACATTGCAACATATGTGACGCTTCGTTTACATGCATGCATAACATTATTTATGATGAGATCAACATTCAGAACAATATAATATATATTGCCTAGATCGACTTAGCTCCATCCGAAACAAAATGGCGATGGCTGATGGAGATACAGAGGCAGATCAACAGATGTTATGTATACGACTTAATCTGCTGAGGCTGCGGCTGAGATGATGTGCAATTTTTGCCCCATCGTCGATTGCTGACATATAATTTTATGATGCGTGAGCCGTAGATTGACCTATATATCTATTGCCATGATTTATTATAGGCTACACATAGGCCTAGTGTATGTGCATATATATATATATATATATTTAGGCTACGTATATATATATATTGGTCATCGCGGGCCACATGACAACCCGTCGCGGGCCGGATGTGGCCCGCGGGCCGGACGTTGTGCACCACTGATGTAGGGCCTACTTTTCCGAGCGTAGCCTATACCCACGTACACGCTCTTTGCGAGGTGAGTATACGATACATAGGATATAGGCTACCCGCGTATACCGGCCCTGGTTTTCGACGGTGAGTACGACGCCGTTTTACCGGAGGTAAGCATGCGCCGTAGGCCTATACCCGGCCGGGTATAGGCCTACCCTTGATTACAGCCCTGCTTATAGGCTACATTAAGGCGCAGAGGTATTTAGGCGCTAAGCCTTGCAGGGACTTAGTAACTATTAGCAAGACCTTAAGTTGTATCTGATTCGGGCAAATATCGGAAGCCAGTGAAGGTCATGATTGAGTCGATCATGTATGTGGAGATGTGCGAGTATCGAGGAAGTCGTGCGATAAGTCTAGCAGCAGAATTTAGGACAGATTGCACAGATGACAACTCCTCGCCGAACTCTTCGTATCTGAACCTCTGCCTATCGACTTTGTTTTGACTGAGCGCCTGTGATAAGCTGATTCTCGCTTCTTAGGTTTTTGTAGGCACTGCAGAAGTTCTGAGTTTATTACGCAATCATTGGTTTCCGATTATAAATAAGTAAAATAACTAGATGTGTAACCAGGCGTTGCCCGGGAAATTTAGGGTTTTAAACACTACTCCCCTATGGTACCCAACGTTGAGCGCTAAATTTCGGGTTTTCGCCAACCCTCTACCCCACTCCGCTTCCCCAAAAAGCCAAACGTAACCCGCCTCTGCGGGGCGCTATGGAAATTATTACTGGTCTTGTATGACGTCATTCGGGCTGTAGACTCTTTTACTAAAGCTCGATACCAAAGCGTGAGCGATGAAATCTGTCTTAAAACGCTTCTGTCTTAAAACGCTAATAACTCGAGTTCTAAAGTGAAATTGAGGGTTTTAAACACTACTCCACTCTGGTACCCATCGTTGACTGCTAAATTTAGGGTTTTCGCCAACCCTCCACCCCACCTCGCTTCCCCAAAAAGCCAAACTTGACCCACCCCTGCGGGGCGCTGCGGAAATTATTACTGGGCGGGTATGAGGCATCGATATTTATATTTAGACCTGGATTGCGCTAGTGAGCTCAGGAAGTGAGGTCGACGACCTGCCATCTTGGAACTACAAATGTGTCGATATCGATAAACTTATCAAAATGCCTTATTGCGCGACAATAAATTGTTGTAGGCAACAAATTAAAGGAGCAACGCAGTCGTTTATCGGTGAGTAACATGTTCACTGATTATTTTATTGTCTAGTGAACGTGATCGTTATTAAAATGTTAATAAATACAACTTGCGTCCAAGGACGCATGCCTTCCCTTGGGCCAACTACTCATAGCGGGACCTGTATTTTGCATGTTAACTAACACAAAACTAAACCCGCTCTGTTCCTAACAATCCACCGGCGTTATTTGTAACGTGTTGCGTTTAGGGCAAATAGATTTATTGGTAATCCTGAAGACTGCGTGCCTGTATACAAAATAATATGGTTACATCGACTTGGATAAAATAGAGCGCTGCGACCTACCAGAAGAATACCATGATGCAATGCGCTCAGTAAGTCATTAACTCGAGATCTATGCAAAACGGTCAGTTTAAAAAGTTATAAATGAGGGATAATGATATTATCCTTCATATGCAGTAAATACGAGCAAATAGAAAGTTCGAAACTGAAGAAAGCTGCGCTTTGTAAACTTATTAGGTAGGCGCTTATTAGACGCTTTGAAGTTAGATGTTGATTTGCGTTTCACACTTTGGCTTCGTTAATTTCAAACAGATCCGAATGGAAGCTCATGACATAAAAGGCGGTTGGGTCTTTTCTCCCATCGCAGACCCAATAAATGGCATGTGAAATATCCATGCATGTATGGTGTTGTTTGAGTGTGTTTGTCACAGATTGGGGAAGAGAATTTTGGTGCATTGATTTTACACACGTTGTGCGGGGTAAATAGGTAAAGGCAATTATCGAATTATGCAGGCGTCCTGGAGTGGCATAATCAAAAGTTAGAAAACCTTATCCCAAACTGTTGCATCGTCTTCACCTTTACAGAACTTTGAAGTTTTCTCGTCATACACATCTTACTTACAAATTTTCCTCAACTTAATAACTTACATCGATGTCTAATAAACATTTGTAATAATGCCTATTTATGAATTGACATTTTTGAATATGTTAATTGTGTGAACAGATTTCCATATTCACAGCCAGAACTACTGAAACAATTGGTGCATAATATGGACACAGAAAAATTTGCAAAGAAATCGGTCGTTTGATCTGCCAAGCTGCTTCGATCGAACTGGACCAACAAGTCAGACTTCGTCCTGGATCTGTGCCAACCGGGGTTCCGGTAGCGCATTGGTTAACACCGGCATGGAGAGGGAGAGGTAACAAGTCTGAACTCACATTGGGCGGACATGCTTTGTAGGCTGCTATTGGCGTCGTGTATTGCAGGCTGTCTGTTCTGTTAGTAGTTAAATTTGATGTTAATTAAGATTACTGCATAACGTTTACATGTATTATTATTATTATTACATAAATTTATTACGCGCGCAAGGTCACACCAAAGTGTGAATCTGAGGCGCGGATAGTTAGTCGCCAGAGGAAGATGCAGTTAAAAGTAAAGTGCAGTGCGATTGCAGGGATTACATAATTAAAGAAAAAAAGACATAGATCTTTGCTTTACAAGTTTACATCATCATCTTGTTAAGGTCTATTTCCATAGTGATTTTTCCTGCAACAGTTTCATACCAATCTGCCATCTAATGTTTTAATATAGACTAGCTAGTGAATTGAAGATAATGAAATTAAACAATTTATTATTTTTAAAGCTGTTCCACATTTGTGCTGCTATTATGGAATATGGAGAATAATCATCCTGTATTATTAATTCATGACCTTAATAGTAGTTTGTGTAAGTCACACCAGCTGAGCTCTCTAATTCACTGTATTCACCTCTGATTGCAGGTTGTCATTTGGGATCAGTAAACAAAGATCTGTGAGCTATAATTTTTACTGTGTTCCTATTTGCTGTTTTAGGTTGTCTCGTAAACCCCAAAGAAGCGACTTCAGCAAGTTGAGCACACCGTAGGCTGTCAACATCGTCTACAATTGCCGTCACAGAGAACCGCCCCGGTCAACATTGTCTACAATTGCCGTCACATAGAAGAATCACTCCTATTAAAAAAATGTTAGTCCAGGACAATGGAAAGGAAAATGGATACTGTTGTGGATTGTGCTTGAATTATATTGAGCAGTTCAGCAGATTACAGGAGGTTGAGGGTTTACGAAATGGCACTAATTTAAAAATTGCTCACATGATGTGCAAATCGGCTACAGTTCGCTTTTTACGTATAATTGTTCATTTGTTTACAAATTAGGGCAGGACCACTAGGAACATTTTTGGTGCAGTTTGAACTTCTTGCGGCTCCAATAATTATTCCTACAGTTGGGTTGCATTGCTTTAGATGTCTGAATGACCACTTGTTTGATAGTAAACCCGACAACAATCATGTTTTTAATTTAATCCAGTGCATTAGCAGTTGCACCATCTGAATGCATTATCTGGTCAAGCAGAAAACTGTCCAATTAACTGGACCAATAATTAATTTGTAAACAGCTGGCACAGCTGGTTCTGTTTAAGCATCAATGAGAGATAAGTATTATTTGGTCAGCTACGCTTATAGTATTCAGTAAAAAAACAATGTAATGTAATGTAATTAGTAATTTCTATAGAGCCGCTCACAACCAAGGCCATTCAGTAGCGCTCCAATTAGTGTGTTAAGCTTATGTATTGCTGAGCTTAATGTGTGCAAGTGTTTCTAAGCTAGCAGAACTTGTGAAATCATTGAATGCACAGACTTTCAGGTTCTGTTACTAATATGCCAATTAGTGCAAGTGTCCTTGAAATAGGAAACGAATATTGTAATATTATGCTAGTTGCTTTTGGAATTACATTAGTTGATGTTGAGATTTGTCATTAATGTCAAGTCATAATGTAGCGTCAAGTAATGGTGATGATTTTAGGCTTTGTCCGGTGGCATGTTTTACCTTTTATGGTTGACATGCATCTTTATGTGTAGCTTGTTTGCAATAGGTGAATTTGTCTATTGTAATATTTAAAGTTTTTGATTAGCAATTTGTTGATTCAATTATGGAGCACTTTTTTACATGCAAAGAGAGTGGTTCCAAACAATTGTAAGCAATGTTTTGCATGTTATTTATTTCCTGTAATAAATTCACAAGTTATTGGCTAAGCCGATTCAATGTGTGTGTGTTGCTACATGCCTGATAACCAGATAGCTGATATTGGAAACAGTCACCTGGGTGATCCTGGCACTCATCAGCAGATTATATCCCCTACAAAGGAAAAGAACCGTGATTCGCAAGGTATGCGGGTTAATTCCCCCCCATAAGTCCATGGATCTACATCCTGTCACCTTACACTCTGGTGCATCCCTGGTGCTGCTGAGGAGTAGTGGTGAGGACTTTGACTTCCCCAGGGATAATCTGACTAGGAGCCCACTTTTTGATTTAGGTGCATAGTCATGTTGAGGTTTCTTGGTCTTTTTTCCAGGTGGTGTTATTGTTAACCCCCACCCCATAGCTACGACCTTGGGTATCCTTCCAGCACCTGCCTTTTGCATTGGCCAGCTGTTTGTCAGGGTTTCCGGTGAGCCTGTCCACCCTGTCAATCACTTCAGTCAGAGGTTTTTGCCACTGTCAGCACACTAGGCAATTTTCTGCTTAGCTGTTCACCCCCAGTCCCCCCACCCATCACTGTGAGATGCAGGTTAGGACTTTGGGGTAGGAAGAACTATAGCCGATGCTTTGCTATATTTAAGAGTACCATGACGGTAACACTTGATGTCTAAGTTTTCAGAAGGGCTTCGATACAATGAGGCTCAATGGCTTGGCCTGGCCTTGCAGTCCATACAAATAGCCTCCATACCAAATTTCTACCATGGTGATTTGTACCCCACTTCCATAATTAGGCCAACTGCAGTCATGCAGAATTTAGCCTTTTCCGTGGTGGGCCGTTGTCTGGAATGGGCCCCACAGGAGCCACTTCTGTTTCCGGGGGCTCTTTCTGAGACATTTTTTACTGAGCCCAACACTATGCTAGAGCACGGGTGAATCCGCCTCAAGTCGCTGCTTAGGGATCTTGGGAAATTCCTTCACTCGTAATTGCTCAGCACTTTGGCGTGAAACCACAGAATAGATAAAGCGTAGTGAAACTCCAATGCAGTGTCCGCGCTGTAGTCGGGACTCGGGAGCGCCTCTGAGTAGTGAGCTTGAAGGAGCGTTATAGCAAGTACACATACAAACTTATGAGCAGTCCCTATAAGAAGCCTTATATAAATTCTGGAGTGAATGAATGCATATTCGGAAAATTCTCAGCGTCCACAGAAATTGTGCCAAAGAGACCAGCTGAAATATCGGTGCTATAAGCTTCTTAAATGAAGTCCGCAATGGCCAGTGGTCGATGTTTTTGGAGCCTTGCAAAAAACCTGCTGAAAAAAAACACATTATAATAATAATTTCAAGTCGTAGTATGATAACTAAGCAACAACTAAGAGTTGGTCAGTTTGCATTGAATTTGGAAATGTTCTGTAACCGAAGGTTTTAATCGAGACATCAGGATATCAAGCGCACATCTGAACACTTGTAGCTTTAAGATGGCGCATGATCTAAAAATAGATCTCGGCTTCTGTCCGCGGACCCCACATTTTTGTGCAGCGAGCATAGACTAAGCGCAATCCAGGTCTATTAATATCGATGGTATGAGGTCATGCGGGAGCAGACTCTTCAATAACGCGCTGGCGTGATCAATTAATGATGAAATCTGTCTTACAACGCTAATAATTCTTGTTTTACAGTGAATTAAAACCTGAAAATAGTTGCGCTGACCTTATAATTTGGGTAAGAATCGATTGCAATAATTTTTGTAAACCGACGCTGTTTCATTTCCGAGCCTATTCTGCAGGGGAGAGTCAAAAGCGTACAAACAAACAAACATAATTATGGAAAGTGTTTCGGATTATTATAATAATTTTATAGATTATTAGCAATGTTTCTGATTATCGCCGCAAGGAGTGTTTGAACGTCATCATTGTGGTGAATCTTCATTGATTTGTAGGCTCTGTAAAATGTAGACTTTCATAATAATAGGCTTTTTAGTTTCATTTAGTTATTATCGTTTGACTGCAATTATGGATAAAATTGAAGACTGGAAATGCCGGTTCTTGTCCACTGTGAGTTTGTGAATTTGCATGATATTGGCAAGTAATAAATTATTTCCGGCCATGGCAGCCGTCTGCTAGGTATAGTAAACACTTGCAGCACACAATAATGGTAGACGAGTACATTGGCTCGTTCGCCGATATAATATGCAAATATGGCCGCCGCAGATTGGGGTAGAATCTAGCGCCATGGGTCTCTGACTTATAGCAAGGATATAGTTTCTGGCACGTTGCGCAAATGGTTTCTAATAACGACACTATCCCTAGCATTGACCCGTAACCGACGCTTGAATCTGATTCTAAACGACTCTCAACGCCTGACCTTAACCTAACTGACACTCGCGACGCTAATAAACACACTATATCCTTCAGTGCCAGTTTTTTTTTAACAAGCTATGTTTTCAGGCACTAGCTCACTCACTTTTCGGAACTATTGGACTGTAGGCCAGCATGCTTTATACTTCCCCAATTAGCATCCGCCCCTTCTATGCGTACCTACTCTAACTACCGCAAATACTATTCAAAATCAGATGAAGATAATTTTATCTGTTACTACTAAAACTATTTAAAGGTTTCAATCTTTGTTTATGGTCAATTAAGCACTTGTAAATGATGCACACGTTTTGCAAACATTATAAACATTGCAGGTAATTCATCGCTTTAGCATGACGTGTTAGCCCGGCATAGCACGATTATTTTACATAAGTTCAACTTCTACTTTGGCATGAATCCTTTTCATCAATCCAACTTTCATTTGGGCAAGAATTCATTTAATCAATCCAGCTTCTATTTCAGTAACAAACTTTTTGTCAATGCATCTTCTATTTAAATAATAATCATTATTCATCAATCCAGCACCAATTTCAGCAGGAATCTTTGCATTGATCCAACTTCTTTTTAAGTAACAGTTATATTCATCAATCCGACTTCTATTTAGCAAGAATTAATTATTTTCTTTCATCAGTCCAACTTGTGTCGACCAACAACCCATGCAATGGAAAATAATTTACATCCAACTTTAGATTGATTTGCTCGTCAGATGACGCTTACAGGTAGTAGAACTTGATGATCAATGCATGCCATTTGGATTTCAAATGTGAATTGTGTGAAATGTATTTGAAGACCTGTGAACTGAAGCACTTACTTGGAGAGGTCAATGGAATTGTTTTTCCCAACGATGTGATCTACTCCACGCTGGACAACTGTAAACAACTTATGGAAGTCGCAGTTGACACTGTCTGCATGAGCAGGTTTGTTTATTTGTTACGATTAATGATTTTAAGAATTAAGTATCCAACTTCTATTTAGGCAACAATATTTTCATCAGTCCAACTTCTATTGATGCATTAATTATTTGAATCAATCCAACTTCTATTTAAGTAACATTATTTTCATCAGTCCAACTGCTATTGAAGTAAGAATTATTTGCATCAGTTCAACTTCTACTTCAGCAACAATATTTTGTCAATCAACCTCTATTCAACAAAAAACTTTGTCGATCTGATCAGAATTGTCCGCTTCGAATTATCTGGACACCTCTGAGTTTTAAGCTCTAATGCATGGCATATTTAATGTCCTGCATTTCTGATATAGCAATTATCATATATTATTATTATTATTAAAATGTTTATTGCACGCAAGGTCATGCTAAAATGTGAATTATGAGACATGGTTAATATGTTGCCAGGTGATGAGGCGTTTAATAACCAGATGTTTAAAGTTGGTTTAGTTAAAGTTGGTAAAGTTCTAAGTAGGTGTGGTCAGCGATTGATAATTCTACATCCAGAAATATCCCAAAGTCAGTAGCTACAGTGAGTTACTTAGGCCAAAAAAAATAATGTTGTGTTTCCGGTAACAGAGCTCTAAAAAATTGGGTAGGTAGGTCGGAAAATATTTTTATTTTGGTAAAATATTTTTATACAGTGACTGTCCGAAAAATTATACCCACTACTCTTTTTGCATAAAGGTACACGCTGCAACAAAGTACGTGTTCTAAGCAAGTATAAACTGCCTATTTTCTGACTGTCTGCACCTAAAAACTGCCCTAGAAAACAATTCTATTAATTTCATTTTGACATCTTTTCTGGTAAGATAAAGTGGGAAGGGAAGGGGAAGATGAGTGCAAACAGAACATCACTGCTAGGGGGTCGTTCCAGATTGGCCGAGCCAGTGACTATAGTTACACCTAGAGGTTGCTAGATTTATTTTCCCTAGTCACCGTTAGAGGTGGCTCAAGTGAGAATGATAAGGCTAGAGGTTTCTCAAGACTGGCAGCCAGGAAGTAGTTAGTCAGGAGTGAAACTCTAATGCAGTGTCCACGCTGTAGTCGGGAGCACTTCTGAGTAGATAGCTTGAAGAGGCGCTATAGAAATCGAGAGATCAATAAAATAAAATGAAACATTCTATTCATTTGAAAAATGTTCTTTTTGGCCATGCTAGAGTCGGGAGCCCCTCTGAGTAGTTAACTTGAAAAGGTGCTATATAAATACTTGAATGAATGAATGAATGTTAAATTCTTCACCAAAGGGTGCTCGAAATAAAAGGGAACTGCTCAGTGAGCGGAAGAGAACAGAGTCAGAAGAAGAGAGCACTCTGAGCACAAAAAGGCACAGCAAACACAAGAGCACAGTGAGCAAAAGAGAGCAGAAAGAGGCAGAGAGCAAAGGAGGGCACAGTGATCACAAGAGAGCCTGGTCAGCTTAGGAATAAAGTGAGCAAAAATGGACTGTCTTAGGATGGCAAAACAGCAAGTTAAACTATAAACTTGCAGCAGGCTGTGTATAGCCATCATGTGCTACAGGCTAGATGGCCCTGTACTCAATGCCTGCAACGAGCTACCGTGAGAAAACCCTCCTTTCAGATCTATTACTCTCCCCCCCATCCACCCGACAACCGCCTGCTTTGTCAAACTGACCGTGGGAAACTATTGATTGCTCTAATTAACAGATCATTATATACCTTGAAAGACGGCTGCTTACGATCGTCGCCTGGCTTAGTGAAGGCTATAATTATGATGTTCCAATTGTACATCTCATATACGGGAGGCAATGTCAGTGTAAATAAAAAAAATTCCACAAAATTTTCCGAGTTGCGGCAATAAAAGTGAGTCGGTCGGGTTACTGGAAACACAACATTAGTTTTTTGGCCTAAGATCCAACTCTATACGGAAGGCAATGTCACCGTATTATGTCAATACAAATTTTTAAAAAAAATTTACAATTTTTTTTATTTTTTTTTAATAAATTTTTTTTTAAATAAAAATATTTTACAAAATTATTTGAGTCGCGGCAATAAAAGAGGGTCGGTCGGGTTACCGGAAACACAACATTATTATTTTTTAGCCTTACATCCATACATACACACACGCCTTCACAGGTGCTTGCATCTGAAGTTATTTTTAGTGCTGTCCACCTAACAACGCCATTATGATGCCTACATCAAGCAACATGAAAATAATTTCAGTACTGCTGATTTAGAAGAAATTTTCTGGTTGTGATTGATTTTAGATTCAAGATCCATTCAGTTGAACTGATTCACGTGAATGCTGTGTCGAACGCCATCTTACAAACAACCTTAGACGATATGCTTTCCAGCCTTTGGTTCTCTCTACAAGTGACTAATTCATCATCATTTGACACCATTGTTGAGCAGATGATGTCAGAGGGTCGACTTAGACCAACTGAAGACCGTCACATGTTTCCAAAGCAACACAAACGCAGTGATCCTTCCCCAATAGAGGATACCAATGAAAGAAAGACCAGTAATGCTGAAAAGCTACATTTCAGTGGCTGCACTACTTACGATGACCAGAAGATCGGAATTAGTGACAGTCATGTTCCGCCTTCCAATGAACAGTATGTATTTAAAGGTGCTGGCGATAGTGATTTAGTTGTGAAGCTTCAAGAGAATGATGAGAAAGAAAATGAGCAACTATCTAATGTTACGAATGAACAGTTGTTAGATATTCCGTTAGACGATTGTTGTAAATCGAGTTCATCTCGGCTTGCAATTGTACGAGATGTATTAGGAACAGAAACTGATGAGAGGGAAGTCGTCGAACCATCTGTTAATAAATTGTCACTTGACAAAAGACGAGGAAAACGCAAATGTAGGAAACGTAAGATAGCAAGAAACTGCGATGTTAAAAAACAGGATCAGATGAAGTCTTTTTATAAAAGGAGTCAGGCCTTTGTAAGTAAGACAGGAAGGAAATCGTCCGAGTGCACAAAGAAAGGATCCAGAACACCAACCATCCAAGGAGGCAAAAAGGTCTCACACACCATTAATTTTCTTACATTTAAATGCTTTATCTGTGAACCATCTAACTTCATCTATGATTCCTTCAGAGAATTGACCAGCCACATTTCATCAGTTCATGCCGTTGCCAATGGGTCCGGCAGAAGGGTGTTACAATGCTCCAGGAAGACTGAAGGAAACTGCCTGTGGTCAAAGAGCTTCCAAGATCTAATGGATCGAGACCAAGTGGCATATAGTTTGAACCATCTGATCTTCAATCATAATGTGGCTATACCGGAATATGTCCAGCCGTTTCATTGTCCCTTTCCGAAATGTACGTACCAGGCTGTCAGGAAATTCAGCATTGACAGTCACTTATCAACCCATGATACTGAACTTGTGCCCTGCCCGCATTGTGGGAAGATGTTGAAGAAAAAGTCAATGCATTTACATCGGATGTTCTGTGAAGTGATAGGTTTAAAAGTAAAACCAAACGTCTGTCCCGTGGAAAACTGTGACAAAAGCTTCAAGTCAAAATACTCGCTACTTAATCACATAAAAGCAAATCATGAGAACATTAAGGCTTATCAGTGTCCGAGCTGTGATAAAGGCTTTGTCAATAAGAGCGACCATGCCTGTCACATGTTTGCCTGTCACTGTATAAATGTCACTGGACATAAAGCCTACCACTGTCCAGTATGCAACTTCTCAACAGTTTCTAAGCCGGTGTTCCATAGGCATGTGATGAGATTGCATCCTAAACTTTGGCCGTTTGTCGAAGGTCGCAAGACAAGAGGTAGGGCTGACAAGGCACAAGAGGAACTTCAACTTGCAACAGTCGACTTGCTAAGGAACCATTTTAGAAACCAGGTGAGTGAGTCGGAAGAAGAGATATTGGAAGTTCAAAAGACTACGACAACGATTGATAAAAGAGATATGCAGAGGCACGAGAAGATGTCGATGTTTGGTGAAATGCAAGATATTAACAACAGCCAGGATGAAAACTCTGACAGTTCTTTCGAAGAGTGTTCTATAAAAAGCGACGATGAAAGTAACGAAGACGAATCTGACATTCATGATGCTCATAAGTCTACCAACGTTAGACTTACTGATGAAAGCAACAAGACCGCGGCTGTAAAGCTTGAAGATGAAGATACAATAGTAGACAGTGAACAACTACTGCTCTCTCAATTTACCAATCGACAGCTACAAGAAATTCCAGTAGAAGATTCCGAAAACATTTTGTCTGCTTCGTCCCAGACATGTCGTGCCACACGCAATGACCTTCAAGCAGGAAGTGGTGGAAATCAGAACACAGTTACAACCATAACTGAGATTTCTCGTCGCTCTGTGGAACCAAGAAATCGCAAACGGAAGATTTCTGCAGTGACAGACAATGATAAACCTTTGTCATCTAACAAAAGGAAGCAGACGTCTGCAACTGCAAGAGACAATAGATCCTCTAAACGCAGGAAAACAGTAACCAGAACGCCAACCATCCAAGGAGGCAAGAAAGTGTCGCACTCAATTAATTTCCTTTCGTATAAATGTTTTCTTTGTGAACCATCCAACTCCATTTATAATTCCTTCAGAGAATTGGCCAGTCACATTTCATCAGTTCACGCTGTTGTAGATGGGTCTGGAAAAAAGATGTTACAATGCTCCAGGAAGACTGAAGGAAACTGCCTGTGGTCAAAGAGCTTTCAAGATCTAATTGATCGGGATCAGGTTTCTTATAGTTTAACCCATCTTGTCTTCAATCATAATGTGGCTATACCGGAATTTGTCCAGCCGTTCCATTGTCCATTTCCAAACTGTACGTACCAGGCTGTTAGGAAATTCAGCATTGACAGTCACTTATCAACCCACGATACTGAACTTGTGCCATGTCCGCATTGTGGGAAGATGTTGAAGAAAAAGTCAATGCATTTACATCGGATGTTCTGTGAAGTGATAGGTTTAAAAGTCAAACCAAACGTCTGTCCCGTAGAAAACTGTGACAAAAGCTTCAAGTCAAAATACTCGCTGCTAAAACACATCAAGGCAAATCACGAGAACATCAAGGCTTACCAGTGCTCTAGTTGTAAGAAGGGTTTTGTCAGCAAGAGTGACTATGCCTGTCACATGTTTGCATGTCACGGCATGAATCTCACTGGATATAAAGCGTACAACTGTCCAATATGCAACTTCTCAACAGTTGCAAAGACACTCTTCCACAAGCACGTGATGAAGGTCCATCCAAAACTTTGGCAGATATCTGGAAAAGACCGACGAAAGAGTGTAGAGAAGACACAAGAGGAACTGGAAAATAGAGCGGCTGATTTGCTGAAGAACCTAATCAGCGATTTGCAGGACAATAATTCTCAGGAAGAGGTCTTGGAAACTCAACAGAAGAAGCGAACAGATGCTGAAATGGTGATAGATTTAGCAGACATTCAGTTGAAAGATGAAAAACAAGAGCTGTGCGAGGAAACAGAAAAAGAAACTCCAAAATTGAGTGATTGTGAAGATAATCTCATTGTAATTGGTGATGAAGCCGAGCGGTCATTATCTGTTGGGAGACGCAAGAAGCGAAGGAGGGACAGCAGTGAAAGCACAGAATCATTGCAGATGACAGATGTAGACACCCGTGAGTTTCAAATCAACGTTGCTGAGACGAACTTAACGCTGAATTGCACGAATTATTCTGAAACAGACGAGGACGATGAAGATGGGAAGAGCACGAGAGTTAGGAGCAGCTCACAGATCAACTCACATGCTATGAACTTGACTCGTTTGCAGTGTTTTCTCTGCCCCTCTTCCGATGTTGTGTTTCAGTCGATCACGTTGATGTACAGCCATGTCAAGGATGTTCATTCAGTTTGTGATGATAATGGGAGGAGAGTGCTCAGATGTCCAGAATGCTGCACGAAGAAGCAGCTAAAGCGCCATGGCATTGACCGTGACCTTCTCGCAAGACTTCTCAACCACCTGATTGTAAAGCACAAGTGGAACGTTCCGGAATTCGTTGTGCCCTACTACTGTTCGCATCCCGACTGTGGCTTCTTCAGCATCCAGCTTCGCAATCTGACGGCACACCTTCGACGTCATACAGACCAGGAGAAGGTACCATGTGAGAAATGTGGAAAGTTCCTCAACCCTCTGTCCTTTCGTGAGCATTCGATTTCGTGTGCAGTAAGCGTAGAAGAACGGAAGATCTTCCACTGCGTCCAATGTGACAAGACGTTCACTAAGAAGCAGGGACTGGAGAGTCACGTTCGAATCAAGCACGAAAACATAAAGAACTTTCTCTGTTCGCACTGTACAATGCGGTTTGGAAGTGGACGCGAGCTCGAGGAACATGCCTTCAATTTGCATCGCATTAATCCACGCAACAAGCCCGTCTTGACCTGTCCGCAATGTCCTTTTGTCACCATTAAGGTGGCGAGGTTCGAAAAGCACTGCAAGTATGTTCATGTCAAAGTACGAGAACACTCCTGTCCGGTGTGCAATAAGAGATTTAAAACCACTGGTATGTATCATAAATTTGTGTAGTATCTAACAAAGATTTTTTACTTTCCTGAATGTCGTTTAGTTAGTATATATTGAACCATAGGAAAGCAGTCCTTTAAAAAATGCTAAGAGGCTCTCATGAGTTTCTAGTGTTAGTGACTTCACTTTTTATTCTTGGCTCAAAAACGTAGTTCCAAGGGATATTTGTATATGATCTTACTAAGAGGCACATAGGGTGCAGATATTTAAAAAAAAATTGTGATATGAGCCCAATCGTCTTTTAATGCTCGCAAATAGACTAATATTACATTTAACTTGTATATTTAAACTCTGTTAAGTACTTGGTAATAGCCATTATTATTATTAATAATAATATTATTATTAATTGATTAAGTGCAGCTCACTAATGATCTATCAATCAATAACGGATTGTGCTTAACAATTCTGAGTGAAGGGCTTGCGTAAGAAGGTCCCGAAACGATAACCATCTCAGAGAAGGATGAGACTTGAACCTTTATGCTCCATGTTGCAAAGCTAGAGCTCCATCCAGTTGGCTAGTGGTTAATATTTTTGTGCAAGGCAAATTAATGCATCAGGAAAAAATAGCAGCTGGAAAGAGAGGTGTTGGAATTTAGTGTTGATCTGGATAAACATCGGAACATCTGCTGTTTTCTTCTTGTTATTGTTATTACTTGCAAGGCCTTGCCACTGACATGAAACAGCAATTTACGACTGTAGATGCAGTGGTACTCTGCACCCTTTGCTCATCTATTTGTTACTATTCCTGTTGCAGTAATCAACAGATTCAACACGTATTATTATTATTGCACTGTGGTAAGGATGTTGTCTCTATCTCCTGCGTCTGTGGTCTGAATTACAATGCATGAACTGGTATGTTAAAAATCTATTGTTGAACCACATGATGTGCTGGGAAAAGGTTGTCTTGTTGTCAAATGGTTGCTGTGTTTTGCAAAACGTTTCAGTAAAAAATGTGGGTCTTGTGGGAAATGAGGGCTATTATCGTTTAATAGGATCCCAAGACATACTTTGCTGCCTAATGCTAACCTTATTTCATTGTTGCTAGCAATTTGCGCTAGCTCCCTGTCCCACATAGGATTATTTGCCGGGTCTCTGCCTTGGTGTGGTGTTGTCTTGAATTTTTATGAGTTTAGCCGCTATACCCTGAATGCTCAGCACAGTGGTCTCATCGCATGTAAGCAGGCTGAGCTTGTTCTCCACTGATGGCTTATATTAGGCAGTACAGTGCTTTCTCTGTTGCTAGCCCTGCAATTTGGAATGTGCTTCTTCTGGCTCTTTTCTTCATGCCTGCACTATTGACCTGCCACCGCATTTTATATCCACCTTAAGACTGTTCTCTTCAGCCGGGGTTTAGTCAGAAGTGCTCCTGAATATAAATGTCTTCAATTAAAGTCTGCCGTTGAATGTTTGGTTGATGTAGGGCAGCTGCGTAACCACATGCAAGGCCACAACGAGAAGTCATTCAAATGTCACCTGTGCGACTTCTGTACAGCACGCAAGCAGAATCTGCACGAGCATATCCAGGCTCAACACATCAGAAAACAGTTCAAGTGTGAATTCTGCGACTACGTTACTGGCTACATGGCCAATCTGCACAAGCACATGCGCGTCACTTGCCGCAAGAAACAGGGTTTATTACCAACAACATAGACCATGATTAATTGTTTACAGACATTTTTTATTTATAAAATAATTATGGATTTGTAAAATGCGGTGCTGCACAATCTTGGATCGCTTGAAAAGCTGTGCTCGAGCGATTAACTAACCAATTAAGAAATCTGATGCTGGGTGCAATATGGCAATGATTGTAGCCACGAGGACCATGTATAGAGTGAACTGTCAGTTTGCCAATTGATGCGGATCTATACCACATTGTAAGGTGTGTAATTATTTACTGTGGCTGCGCTCGTCTAATGATCATTGGACTGATCTTATCATGTTAAAGTAATCAGTGTTTATTAGTTTTTAAAATTAAATTAAACAGTTTCATCTAATTTTTTTAATACGAACACTCAGACAGTTTCATTTTACTTGTCAACTTTCATTAAATGATGCTTAAATAATCGGCAATCACTGGTATTCACGCAATTTTAAAGTTTGCGACTGTGTGATCATTGTTTTGTTATTTGTATTGCTGTGTGTGACTGATTGTGTGTATTGCATTGTAGCGAATGGGACATTGTTGCTGAATTGTATTGTTATTGATTGTGTTTTTAACACAATTAGTTGTTGGTGCCGTGTTCAAATTGAGATATATTGTGTTCTGGTCAAGAGCAATTGTTCATTTGAATATATATTTTATATTGTTTCTATCGTGACGTGTGCACCATTTGTGTATAAATGGCATGCGACATTCCTGATATTAAGGTATCATTTGCAAGTTCCAGGATGAGCTGTATTATTGGATATGGGTCTAATTGGTGAACAGAATTTTTGGTATAGTTGTGTTCTTGATGGATTTTCTCCGTCTGTGCTCCCATCCATCTCTCGAGCAACTCGGCCATGCACGCCGGAAAAAGCTGTTTCACGAGCAGTTTTGGATTCGGGAGACTGTTGATACAGTGTATGTGCTCTAGTTTGAATCCCGTCACTTGGTCCTGTACGCAGTTTTTTAAGCGGAGAAATTCATTGCCAAGCCAACTGCTGACAACGTACAACATGAGATCATCTTGGTTGGCACGAAATCCACCATTCGCATTTGCTGCGGAGTTTGCTGTCGCAAGGTCTATGTATGTCTGAAGAACGTTAAATGGAAAGAGATCTCTTTTACAGTCGTGTATCTGCAGCTGAAAGTATCGAGATGTAATGAGTAGTGCTTGTCCGAGACTTTGTCTCTGCGTATCATCCCGCATGCTTTGATACGTTGAAGATATCGTCGTTAAAGTTCTGCCGAGTTCTGACATTTCGTCCAACTCTCGTCGGTTTTCTTCCACGGGTAATTCCGGTGCCATCTCTTTTACGAGCATCTTTGGAGTTTGCTTTGTAGTGGAATCTTCGTGGGGTTCAGGTGAGTCCAACATGTGTAGCACAACGTGAGTTTCAGATTGCATGTTGATTGATGTGTTCAAGTCAATCTGATGGAATGATTTGCCAATGTTTTCAAACGAATCCTTCGTTGCACAGATGGTTTTAGGCAATTTATCATCCTTGATTTGGTCGCTTTTTAACCAATGCTCCTACAACACAAATTGTTTGAACTGTTCTTGGCCAGTTGTGAACATTACATGTAACACCATGAAGTAGAAGCGGATCACAAGTCTTTTTAAATTTAAGTTTAAGCAAGAACTGAAACCAACAACTCCTCTCATAAGACTCATGGTTAGGCTTTGTTGACCTGCCACATTCTCAACTTTTGTACCTAGAAAGGCGGTTGAATACTAAAGTCAGAGTTTGACATGATGATAATGATATCCATAAATTTATTTATCCCAAGCTTTAGGGTCAGGTAGGCCTATAGTTACAATGATAGGGTAACGCAGTAGATTTTTGTCATATTGGAATGATTTTATAAGAGTGTATCAAGTGTAGAAGAGTGTATCAAAGGGGTCTTTAACTGATGAATTCAAGCCAGTGCTCCACAGCAAAAAAGTAATGTAAGTAAGACTTGGTACTTTTACTTTTTAACTTGAGAAGTATTATTTGGAAGAATACTTTACTTAAGTAAAATTTGTGATGAGCACTTTTACTTTAGTATGTAAATTCTTTTACTTTTACTGAAGTACATTTGCACGCTACTTTCAACAACACTGATTCCAGCCAGCCTTGTGACTTCCATACTGCATTGGGGGGAAATTTGACCATATAATCATGACAATTCTTCCCAAAAGTATTTGCTTACATAGCACTTGTCTTCTGATTATAGATCTTAGTGCTGGCCAACCTATCTGATTCAAGTCTTGCACACCTGTACTAAGAGATGATTGGCAAATGCCAAAGCAGTGCAGACTAGTGAGGATAATCTTGAATGCCATTTTAATCAACTATTATGCCATATAAAATGATGCATCCATAAAAAATAAACTTATGAAATTCTACTTACTAGCAAATTAGCCACGATATCCTTTTGCTGGACTTTGTCGAGATAAGTGAACGCACAATGGAAAACGCCTTCGACTGTGTAGAACCAGAGACTTTTGCTGTTAGTGATTCCTTCAACAATTGCATCTAAAATCAAACAATCAAGAGAAATTTGAAACTGAGCTGAAAATAGTCACCACATGATAATAACGACATCAGATGTCAAGAATTCCGTAGCTAAGTGAGTAGTACTTAGTGAGTTTTGCTGAGTTTAATTAATACAGGACGAAAGATACTTTCAATTATAAACATTCAGAACTGAATCAACGTTGATAAAACACTGGACATCGTGAATCATGCAGCACTTCTGCAAGCAATTTTGTTTTCCTTGGTGCTACAAAAGTTCATTGTCGATATCTTACTTGTAATCGTAATCTCCAAGCTTCTAATTCACCACTTGAAAGCACAGGTGCCAGCTTATTCACGAGCGCTGCATTGAGTCAAGAGGGGCGTCTGTTAGTAATCCAAAGGGGGTCCACGTCCAGTTGCCATAGGATCAAGGGGGGGGGGTGGAACAGCTACTAAGGTGGGTGTCGTATGGGTCAGGAGTTGGAAGGTGGAGGATCATACGAGACAGGGTAAGAGCCCTTGAAGAGGTGATTTTATTTTGACTTCGTACTTCCTTTGAAGCAATTTAGACTGTGAGTCTTATCTTAATCAGCATTTTATTGATTACCTTCAAAGCAGATCTTGACGGCCAGCCCCATGCTCCAGTATCGACTGTGAATGTTGTTGTTGGAACAAGATGAAACAACATCAGCTCCCAGAAAAAGCAACACACCGTCTTCCTGTTTTAGGTGAATAAAACAGATTGAAAAGTTCTCTCACATGACTCTATCAACAGCATATCATATCAGCTGAGTCTATCCTGAGAAAGAGCTATATGAATTTGCAATTGCAATGTTTAAACTGACCGATTCATTGAGGATACTACAAATATCACACCCTCAAAGGCACAGCTTTAAAATATGTTTTTCTTCATAAATTTAACTTTTTGCCTAAAATATTTGTTTCTATGAGAAACAGAATTTTATCGCTAGCCAGTATTTAGTATGACGCGAATGTGATAGCGCTGCATAAGGTCTTCAATTCAAAGTAGCCGCACAACCGAATTGGTTCGACAGCAAAATCACACGAATTAATATAAGAAAAGAATCGCTACCGTGCAATCGGTTTCAGAGATCGAACACTTTCCACTGGACCTGGAATAGCAGAGGAACCGCAACTGGCCATTTCCAATGGAAAATCGGGGCAAACAAATCGACTTCATATTTTACAGAAATAATTATTTGCTTTTATTCACTGTGCTTACAATTATAGTACACCGACATTCGCTAGAGGCGCTTTCTGTGTTGATATCGGTCACTGCATCGTAAATTCCTGCAGCGCTCAGCACCAGGACTCGGCTTATTCATAGGCGCTTATTAAAAAACATATTGTGATTGGTGGAGTGAAATCTCTTCCAGGTCAAGATCAAAAGTGCAGAGCCGGATGTCCAAATTGTTCTACTCTTATACCACAGATCTTATAGTCTACGTAACTTTAACATCTTTGCTTATACTGTATGTGCATGGTTCCCACAGTAGCCTATAAATAAAAATGAGACAAAATTAAAAAAACTCAATGGCGCCACATCGTCAGACAGATCAGCGCATAACGGCGCCATCTCATCCGTATCTTCTTAACTGGGTTCGTATCTTCACGACTTTTACTAAAATGTGAATGTAGTTGGCTCGATCTATGTCTCTGCTCATTTTTACCCGTTGGACAACTAAACCTTTGGCATTTCTCATCTCGTGGGTAAGCATTGCCAATCATAATGCACTCATCGATATCTATATTAGATCTGCGCATAGATATCGAGTTTACATTCGTAGGGTTCACGCTTATCATCACGAGTGCAAACGCTTGATCAAAGCATCATTCTGGTAGTGCTTCGTTTCTCAAACCTGACTTCAGCAGCATCAGTAAAACCGCACCCGTCAGTTGCATATAGGTGGCGCTTGAGTCGGTCGTTGTTAAAAACGATGTTTTCGCTAATTCGACGATTATTTCCGAATTTTATTATTTCCTCAGCATAGTCTAAAATTTATTTATCATTAATTTTTTTATTAGTAAACGCAATAATTCATACAGATGTCTCGACCATTTGCAAAGTCTGGGATTGAAGTCTGTGCGGATTGTAGCAGCCAGGGTGAGTACGACGATGAAGTGCTAGCGGTTACAACTTACAAGTAAGCGTGAGGTCTGCATCTATTTATATGATTGAAATCCCGGCTAATTTCTTCCTATCCGAATAGATTGTGTCGTTTAAGTTTTATCTTGCTCTGTATGGCAGATCAGTTGTAGCAGGCGTGACCTTGGCTTTTAGCTGGATTTTCTGAAGCCTTACGTTATATATTTGTAGGGCGCCAGTTGACTTCCTCTGTTGTCTGTGCAGCTAATTTGCCGGACATGAAATATTGTCCGGCATGAAATTGTGTCATGTGTAAATGAGCAAGATTGCTTTCAGAGCATAGAAATGAGTTCTAAAACCTAAAAAGTTTAGACTTTTCATTTATCGTATTTCAGTTTTCTTATCTGCTTTGTTGATTTGCACCCACCCACCCACGACCGCCAATAATTCCTCTCACGGCCGCATGTGGCAGTATATGAATGGCCACAGGTTGCGCACCGCTGTTCTACAGTCACCTGGGTCGACTGACCATTGTAACTGGTTACTGTTGGAACGGATGCTGCTGTAATTGAATGTGGTTGGAACCGATGTATGCTGGAACCAGTTGCTGTTGATACTGTTGGAACCGCTGCAGCTGTTGTTGTTGGTTGTTGTAGATCCGTCGTGGGTGTCTATCAACCGCGGCGTTCTGCTGTGTGACGGCTGCTGTAGCGTCCATCTTAGTCTTGGACGACACGTGTCGCAGATCAAATCACTAAAGAAGAGTTCATGGAGCTCTCCACAACTCACGGTCTGTCACTGACCATCCTATGACAGATGGATGGTCTTCTATTTAATGCATGTGAATCTCAGATCGCTATGTTGATGACGTCGCTTCATTTAGTTAAATAATTTTTGAATAGTTAAGTTGGTTTTGATTACTCTGTATTTTTTAATATTGGCATCTGATTGACTCTCAGTTCTCTGTAAATGTAAGCCGTCACTGCTTAGTATGTTACGTAGGTTGCCTTAAGTAATTCGTAGAGTTGTGTGACACTTCAGGGCCTTTGTGTGTTTTTGTGTTGATAGTAGTCTTTGGTATAACTATATAGCCTACTGTTACAATGTTGGGAGCAATGTATAATTGTTAGATGGATGTATAACATTGTGTATGGACATTTATTATTGTGCCTTACAACAACCTCATGGCGGCGTATAATGAAGCTGCCCGTCAGTTCTAAACAAGTGCGACTTAAGTGACTTTGAGAATGTTTCATGAGATATATCATGCAGTGTAGTATCGCTAATTGTTATTGGAAGACTGTGCACGCGAAGGCATGGTTTGCCCGCATCGAAGTATGGGAGCACGCGACTATCAAAGTCCCCATGAATCATAGGGCGCAGGTATTGACGACCTGGTTGATTGGAGACGTGAACACAGGGCTTCCTAATGTACGCTGTGGCCAGACAGACCAATGGACTGATTGAATTGATTGAATTGAATTGATTGGATTGAATTGATTGAATTGATTGGATTGAGTCTAGATGAGAGGACAGAGAGGTATATATTATTGTTGGAGTATGGTTGTTGATGAGAATGTTGTGATTCGTTGACTTTGTACGATCTGCAGATGGTTCTTCAGTTGGTCAACTGTGGAGCGAATAACATCTGGGAGCATTCGTTGCTCGTTGACCCGATCCAGAATCGAACGAATCGACGCAAACCAAACCCACGCGACCCAATTCAGTGAGTGGAAGGAGATGAACACTCTTTTCATATGCCGTCTCTTTTGCGCTCTTTTTGACTGGCCAATTAAAAGTTGCTTTGAATTCGGATCGTAATTTTTAAATCTCTGGTTGACTAACTGTTAAACATATGTTTTCATTGTGATTGTCCATATAGAAATATCCGAGTTTGATTATTTTAGACAAGACGAAAGACTTGGTTAGTTAGTTAGATAGTTAGTTAGATATTTGCCTAAGTTCATATACACAGTGCATCATACGTTGGATTTTTTCTCTTGTTAAACTTGCTGCTTCTTCATTTGTTTCTTTGGACTTTGCTCTCTCCTCTCTATAGCGGTCGACATAGCCTTTCAGCTGGACCGCTTCACGTCTCATTACCTATTAAACATCACCGTAATATGACACATATATTTTTTATAAGCATATTTACTAACATATATGCTATCTTTGCTATCTTTGCTTGGGATTGTCTCCATAAACGCTCTCAACAATATTGTGTCTGTGTCGGCTTAATTACGGTACCTCAAATAAAAAGAATCGGTTGACTGATTGAGATATATTCTGAAAACATTTGTCTCCCAGTGTTTTATGTTTGAAGTGATATGCGTGAGAGTATCTTTTGAATTTGAAAAGCTCTGTTATAAATCTGTTTCAGTCCGGTGAAAGCCGACTTCATCCGAGCGAAATATCAGTTCCTGGCGTACGTCAACAAACACAAAGACATCGAAGGAAACACGGTCGACGACTTCAGCAAGGTTTGTCTCCTCAGATCTGCCAGAAAAATTCAATGTTTGCAGTATCAAAATTTGTTTCAATTAGGCTGCGTGAAACCGAAGATCTTAACCGAAGATCTTAACCGAAGATCTTAAACAATAGAAGAACATTTCAGCGATGTCAGCTGGGAGTTGCCCCAGATTACCTGAGAGAGCTCTGTTGCTCCATGGGTATCCAAGGCCACTGCCTCCTTTGTTCTGCACAGAAGGGAATGCTCTTGGTTGCATATGCACAAACTGCAGCCATGCTGAATATAGTTTTCTGTTTTGGGCCCAGTTGTCTGGAATGGACTCCTACCACAGGAGCCACATCTGCTTCCTGCGGCTCTTAACAAAGTATTTGTTTATTCAACTCAAAATTACTTTTTTGCCGTGCTAGAGTCGGGAGCACTTCTGAGTAGCACTTCCCTTGAAGAGTTGCTATAGAAGGGAATGAATGAACATACTCGAATGCTTCTCAAATCCGTTTGAGGTTTTTTGCTCAGCATGTCAAAGATCTGTTTTGATGAGTTTTTAGAGTAAGACAGATGTTCATCAGGTGCTAGGTTCAACATGCTTCCTTGATAACTGTAATGTCTGGCTGAGCAGCCACTTCTGCTCCATTGTAAGCAGAAGTGTCTGCTACACACAGAACAAATTTGGTGGTCTTCTATTGGTTGTAAAAATTGAATTTAGTCGTTAAAATTAATTAACCGATTAACTAATTGTTGACTTCCACAGACGTAATAAATTGAAATTTGTTGTTTTGTGTCTAGCAACTTCATTCGAGCGTTCGTACTGGAAACTTAGAGACGTCTCTCCGACTGTTGGCAGCCGGAGCCGACCCGAATTACATCCACCCGGTATGTAGTTTTAAAAAACACTGTAGTATGCCTTACGTAATACAAGCTGTAGTTTCAGTTGATGGCTCGACCATAGGCGGAGACTTGGTCTAAAGGTTGGGGGACTAACGAACGAAGGACGATCGCTGAGGCGTGACATTTTGGGTGGATGGCTGAGTCACCGACAACATTTTCCACTTTAATCGACCAACATTTCTAATGACGTTTTTTGTCATTTGATCGAAATCTCATGAAAACGTGCACCATTTTTTCCTGTCAAAATAGCTAATGACCTTTTTTAGTCTTTATAAATTCTTCAAGATATTGGGGGGTAGGCATGAGCATGGACGGTCCCCCACCACAAACATTGGGAGGAAACTGTCGCCCCCCCCTAAGTCTCCACCCATGGGCTTGACTGTACGACTTCACTGGCTCCCTCTCACTGCCAGCATACAATTAAGAGTTCTTGTCTTGGTTCTTAAACTTTTTCAAATGGATCTTACTTCTCCAAAGTGTCTTGTAATCGCATGCATCGGCTCCATGCAATCCTTCTCTTCACATGCCAGTTTGTTGCATCCTATTAGATCGTCGTCGTCGTCGTCTGATTGGATTCTTGTCTTCTTTGTTCCCTGCGTCAGGATGTCGGCTCAATCCAGATGCCATGCCTGCATGCGTCCCTCCATGGAACCGACCCCCCATCATCTCAATCTGACTTTCTCTCTGATAGTCTTTCTTCATCTTTCTCTCACCTCAGATCAACTGCCTTTTTTTAAAAACTGCTTTATGAATGATGATACTCTTTCAGGATAAAGGCAACACTCCGTTGCACGTTGCAGCGTTGTCAAACCAAGCAACACAGGTGGAGCTGTTGCTCGTCTATGGGTCGGACCCAGGAACCGTCGACGCCAGTGGTAAAACCGCTGCAGATGTCGCCAGGTTAGCAGTCTACATCATTTAGTCTAATCAATTCCAGCAGTTGATGAGAAGATTACTTCCTGCCTCTTATTCATTGTGTTGAGGATTTGAATTCTGGGTCATAAGACAATGGCGATCACTTGATTGTCCTCAGATTGCTTGTTAGGGGTTGCATGGGAAGGGGATGTGTAGATCTAATCGTATCTAATGTGGTGCAATCTAATCTTATCTGATTGTATCTAATCTAGATCCTTTCTTGTCTAATCTAATATCTTATCATAGGACCAGTTTGGAATGCCTCTGCACGCATGGTAATTGTAGTTACATATATTTTTGTAGCACATTTTCTAGTGTGAGAACAGTGGAGACCACTCCGACATCTGGCCAATTGTCAGGTTCAGTTGAATGATTTAGAGAATTGATCGAATTTACGTAAACTTGAGTGATTTGATCGTCATTTCGATCTCATTCTTGTTTTTTTCTGTTCATGAAGATCGAACGGTTTCGTTGATCTTGCCGATCGATTGATCGAAAGTCAATACGAATTGACGGATGGACTCGCTCTCTTCCTCTGCAACCGCAAACCAGGTAAGGGAACATCCATAATATCCATATATTACATGTACGCATAAAAATCATTGTTTCGATTCCGCCTCCCCTCATGCAGCTCTCGTACATTTTGTGGACCCATGCGTGCCTACAACCGACAAAAATATGATGCAAATATATGTGACCGACCATGGCAAAAGTAGGCTTTAGTCGACAGAAATCAAAATTTACTTTATTCTCCCACACGATTTTCGTCTATGAGACATTTCAAATGACGTATTATTTGTTTATTTATGATGATGCTAACTGGAATTGTGCACTTTTAAAGTTTAGCCGGGACACAAACAATGTTCTGAGAAAACGCGTTCACAAACCGTCACGTGATGCGCTTGACGACGCAAAGGCTGTTTTAAGGTCCTTAATTATTCATACTTTCTAGGTTAATTTATTTTCTACCAATCTCGAAGATAGTTTCATTATGTAGAGCAGATTTTGACCTATCCTTTATCCAAACATATATAAAATTGTTGGCTTCCCACGAAGCAACTCTAAATGCTACCCTTTGAAAAACGGTCAACATCATGTTTATTTGCGCTACTCTTATAGGCAATGCGTATTAAAACTCACTTTTGTGGTTAAATAATTAGTACTTATTTACAGATTATTACTATTTACAGGGTTCTTCTTGGTACTTAAAATGTTTGTAAGATATTTTCACGCTTTGAATTTGCTGAGAACGAAATTTGTGTATAAGGGTAATTTTTTTAGTTTTTTGTTGTTTCTCGGAAATTTATGTTTGCTGAAAAGCGCCTAGTTTTGGGATAGCCGGTCACATATAATAAAACAGCAGACAAGCAGCAACTCTTAACTGATGGACTTGGTGGAATCACAGCAGAAACCCCCGTTCTGTTTACTCGGATGCACAAAATGGAACATTTGGTCTGGAACTGTGTTCACAGCTGTTGACAATTTGTTTCTTTGCGTGTGATTCATCTGAACATTCGTTTGTTTTGATTGCAGATCATCGCGCTGGTCAGCACTTCATCATACCTGAGGTTGCGGACAGGTAAATCGGTTTTCACATTTCCTATAATTTAGTTTCAATGGTGATTGATTGACTGTCCGGTGGTTAGAGAGATTTTCATGCTGAGTAATTGATTAAGAAAACTAACAGAAAATGTGCTTATTTTCTTACTTTGTTATCAATGCTGTTATTTCCTAGAGTCAAATTTTAAAAAGCAGACATTTTGGAGGGGTTTAGCGTAATGGTAGAACTCGGGCATAAAGCGTGCATGGATGCACGATCACTTTCCAATACCATCCCAACGTCTCACTCAACCATATTTTCATCAGATGGCATTGATTGGTCAAATGAACAGCAGGACATTCATGATGCCGCCTTGTATGGCTGCCATACATTTAAATAACTTGTTGTCATCTGTTCTTCTTACAATGAATTGTAATCATATACTGTGGCTTGTCAGGTTGACATTAGAAACAAAGATATTATGAAAATAATTGATGAAATTTTCTTCTTGTTGTTATGACACTTTACATCACTTCGGCTAGTTAGCACAGAGAGCACCTCTGAGTAGCTTTCTTGAAGAGGCGCTATATAAGAACTCAGAATGAATGAATGGAAAATGATGTTGAGACATATTTTTCAATTGCTTATTAAATATAATATCCAACTAGATTTGGATACTGAAGATAGGCTTGCAATAATATATTGAACTGAGGAGTGAATAAATATGCAACATTGGTCTTTCATTCTGTGGAATTCGTTGGCAATTGTAGCAGTCTTGATTTGTCTGAACTTGCAAAGGCTGCTAAGAAGAAGCTCCAAGCGGTCAGTTATGAAATAATCAAATCAATCATCGAATCTAATCTAATCTCGTTTGATCAAATCTAATCTAATCTCGTTTGATCAAATCTAATCTAATCTCGTTTGATCAAATCTAATCTAGTCTCGTTTGATCAAATCTAATCTCGTTTGATTGAGGCAATTTCGTGGCACCGTTCTGCTGTTGCAATTCTGGTTGACTAGTCACCTAAATTTGGTGTGAAATCTCGTCTTACTTTGCAAAAAGCTCTTGATCGGAATTACCTTGATTCCTAACAATTCTTATTAAAATATTTAGAATAGTTGATGTGCTGCTGTTTTCTGTGTGTTTGTGAACTTCTGATGTATTTCATGCAGGTCGGTGTGCTTAAACTCTTGAAAATCTAGTTAGGACTCTTTTTGCCTGCTTTAATGATGACCTGTGAAGCTTGTAAGGAGGGCTGTAACGTAATTGTAACTCCAGATTTCTAAAGCACTTCTCATTAAAGAAGTACAGCGCAACAGATTATTTATAAACTATGTTGTCTCAGAGATGTCCAGGAAAGTTGTTGGTCAGTTGCATTATCAGATTACAATTATATCGTATTTGTATTGTATTGTGCAAAGCTAAGTACTGTATTTATTTTACTTGGACGCAATGATTGACGGCTCAAGTTGTTGTGTTTTACCGAGACTATTGATTGCGAGAAATGACGTAAGTCCTTGTGAGTTGTTGTTGTTGATGATTTGGTTGTAGTTATCGAATCATCTTTTCGAAGAACTTGCAATGGACGTCTATGACGAAGTCGATCGCAGAGAGAATGAAAAAAGTTGGTTCATATCCCGTCATAGAATTAAGGCCATTATTTTCACACGTTTTGTTAATGTCTTTAGCAATTTTTTAAAAGATATTTTGCACTTTTGTGTGGTTCTTTAATGCTTTTGTGGTTCTTAAACACTGTTTTGTGGTTCTTTAGCACTTTTTTGTGGTTCTTTAGCACTTTTTTGTGGTTCTTTAGCACTTTTGTCAAGTCTAATCTGATGTGAACGTTTGTAAAGCGCTTCTCACAGCAGTGCTCGTTGAGAGGCGCAAGAGCCTTGCAAAACCAAACCAAAAACAATGACAGCAGACGAACAAGGACCAACTGTTTTCTAATTTCTTTTGGTACGTTCTTTTGCAATCTATTTAGCGTGTTTAGCAGTTTTCTGATCAATATTCTACTGCTTTGATTGTTTTCAGTTTGGTTTGCAAATCAGAATTTTCAGTCGAGCGATCGACAAATTGTTCCGTTCCTTCCAGCCAACCCAGAATTCTCAGCAACGAGAAATCAGGTAAAGATGAACTGCTACGTCTACTCTCTAAAATATTCCACTTCACTCTTTAATTGATAAGACCGTGGTCAGGCAAGAGAACTGCTGTTGTCTTAAGACAATAGTGTTAAGATCATTATAGTGCAGTTTAGAATCCTATGGTAGAGTAGAGGAAGGTTAATCTCTGACTTGGTAAAGGTCAGTGTCTATGTTCCATGAGAAACATATGGGAAGTTTGGCTGCTCATTTTCTTATAGTTGTCCAGCATACCAACCGAAGTCGAATCGCAAGGTGGTCCTCAGCACGCTGTCTGTTTATCAGACAATGTGTCATTTATTTTCCAACTTCTAAGGCACCAGATCTGCTTATTTGCGAACAATGTGCTAAGGATTATTTTAGAAAAGTCTGCAACCATGTGATTGATGATTAAGCATTTAGCCAATAGACGGGAAGGTGATGCCTTTTGGTTTGTGAAATGCCCCGACCACTTTCCAGTGGTTAATGGATGTTGTTTCGTCCGGAGTCTACTTTCTTTCAGGCCTGTTTGACATATTTAGACGATGTGATTATCTTTATCAATAGTTAGAGGTAAGGTGAGTATGGTTTGAGGTGATTGTTTCATCAAGTACAGTCTATTGATAGAATTCTTCGAGTACATAGTCTGTGGATCTTAGTGTGATGAGTGTCTTATTTTACTTTGCCTACTCCCAGCTGCTCTCACCTGCAATGACAGTAATGCCGATGGTAACTTCGTTATCGCCCTCATTGACGTTTAAGCTATTGCACTACCGAAGTAGCTCACTATTGGTGCTGTCCAGATGTTGTGCATTGAATGTAGTAAATTGAGTTGCTGCCTTTTTCCTATTAGATGCTCTTTATTGATCCATTAAATTTCTTTTCCCTATGATTTCCGATGTGATCTTTGTCGTCTTTTTTCGCTTGTTCAGGGTCGACAGAAGTTGGCCAAGTTTAACAAACGCGAATTTGCAACGTTGATCATCGACATCTTAAATGACGCGAAACGTCGATACGTTGGATTGATGTCTCCAACAAACAAATTATTGAAGGAAAAAGGTTTGCTTGCTTTTCTCTCTCTATCTGTCATATTGTTGGTGCTTTCTTGTTGAGCTAGATTCATGCGTATGTGTTGGTATCAACGACTGATCTGGGGTTTTGAATTATGCTTTGTTTTTGCTTTTTCTACTTGAATCATATAAGGTATTCTGACCACATCTTGTGTGGAGACATCCATAACGTTAGCTAGAGACATCCAAGCATAATACCCACACATTGATGTTGTCCGTGGTTGTTAATAGGTGAGTAGCCAAACTCACGAGAACTGTAAGTACGGTGATTTTGTAAGTTTGGTGTTGAATTGTAATGAAAAGATTTAAATGAAATTCCGTTGCTTTTCAGATAAGGCAAATGCGAAGTCTGGCAATGGTCTGAAGTCAAGTAATGGTGTGAAGTCAGCGAGTGGCACCAAGTCAGGCAACCTGAGCGATGATGAGCCGCTCTATGACAGCGTCTGTTCAGACGAAGACTATGCGAGCATCGGAGACAATCAGAGTCTTCAAGATGGCAACAAAACACCTTCAAAAGAAGGTGGTCGCAACCTGGTGAGCCTTGCTAGATGATCAACACTTGTCCGGTGGAAATGCTGGCTTGAAATAGATCTGTTATAGGGAGTTATGGACCCTGCCCGCAGACCCTAAGATGATAGAAACTATAACATAGCTAGGGTTTTATACAGAAAATAGCAGACAAAAGTTTCTTATAAGAACAATGATTATTTAGCAAGTAACCTTATTTTTTTCGTGTAACACGTACCAGTGTACCTGGATGTGGTGTGACTTAGTAAAAACGAAGATACTACGACTACAACTACTCTTTCTGTAACTTTCTGATCTCATCTTTAGATGCAGTGTGATATCTGCTTGATTGAATGACAGTGCTGGTTGTTATTTGGTGTTCGGTAATTTGCTCGAATTCAATTTGGGTTCCTCTCCAGGGAAACAAAATGTCTTTCCAGGGAAACTGGGCTTCTGTCTAGTAAAATCAAGTTCATACCCAAGTAAGTGAGCTACATTTGAATTAAAAATTAAGTTGTTATACAGAGAAGTTGGCTTGCTGTATATAATGTTTTCGTTTATTTGAAAATGAAACAAATTTATCTTGGTGACACATCGAAGTGATTAAATCGAAACAAATGAAACAAATGTGAAGAGAACTATTTCATTGTTGGCCGGCAAAGAAGACCCTTGGAATAAAGTTTTTATCATACTTTACTGTCCAGGAATTGAAGTATGTGTCTCAGGAAAGAGTCAGGATGTGACCTTCCTGTTTAATCCAGGGAAATTGATTTCCTGTTCAGGGAAATTGGGTTCCTGTTCAGGGAAATTGGGTTCCTGTTCAGGGAAATTGGGTTCCTGTTCAGGGAAATTGGGTTCCTGTTCAGGGAAATTGGGTTCCTGTTCAGGGAAATTGGGTTCCTGTTCGGGGAAATTAGGTTCATGTCCAGGGAATTAAGGATCTTGAGATCTTGACTATTGATCTTGACTATTCTAAGTGCATTTCTGGTACTCATCACCAAACTTGGTTGGGTGTTACGGCTCACCAAAAAACAGCAGCCTTGTCTAAAAGATATTCCAATATGGAACATTAGTGTCAAGACACAAACGTTTGAATATTAGTAAGTACACCGTTGATTGGTTGAATAGTAACGCTGTTGATTGGTTGAAAAGTAACGCTGTTGATTGTTAAGTACGCTGTTGATTGGTTGAATGTTAAGTACGCTGTTGATTGGTTGTTGCAGAGCGCAGAGTCAACGATCGACCAATTGGAAATGGCGTCAGTTGCAGCGAGGTCATCTGGTGACGACAGTTTGAAGAAATGCTTAAGTGCCGAGAGCCAACGCAAACTCATCGAATTGGAACAGACGAATCTGAACCTGAAGGAAGAGGTTCTACTGCTTCAGAACATGGTGCAAGAAATTGCATTCGTTTAAGAAATGGGGATGTGCTTTTAATAAGATATCTACTGATAAGCTATCTAGATTAATCAAATGAATTAATTTATGAATTGATTGCATTAATAAAAAACGCAAGTTTATATGTAAAAGAAAATTAGTATTGTTTGTTGAATAATTGCATTAATAAAAAACATAAGTTCATATGTAAATGAAAATTAACATTGTTTGTTGAATATAATTGCAAAAGAAATTCTAATAGAATTAAATCGAATGCAAGTCAATGAATAATAAATATTTATTTAATGGATTTCACTTTAAAACGCAAGATAGTCGCAGAGCCGCTGATTGCTCATTCAGTTTGTCCTCTGACTTCCTTTAAGCAATGTGGCAATGGATCAGTTAGTGGTTCTATAGTTATGACCAATGCTTCTGTGACTGAGGTGCTTGGGTAGCTTAAGGCACAGCTCTGCTGGTTTAATCAACGAATTGATGTGGCAGAGGTTAAATTAGTCAGACGTGTATAAGAATCATTGATGGCAAAGAGTTTGACTATTTAGCCAAGCAGAAGATTATTAGCCACACAGATTATTTGGCTAATGACTATTTAGTCTGTGAATAGACGACCGCTTAGTCATCAAGCCGATTGTTTAGTTAGGCAGAAGATGGGTGATAATGGTCATGTGTTGTACGTTGTTTTGCATCATCGTCATCATCATCGTCATCATCAGGTGAAGAAGTTACTTCAAGAGAATCGTTTGCTACGCTGTGGAACGAGTCCCATCGACGTTCCTTCGTCTCTCAACGGATCACATGACCAGACCGGCGTCGGATATCGCTGGTCCATTCCAGAGCCACACAATCCGCAGTGGCTCATGTATCCAGTACGTTCTTCACTTATCTTCTTCACCTATCTTCATCAGCGGACGCTTTCCTTCGCTGACGTGTGGCAGTTAATGAGATGTAGATTGCATTTGTGGAGCAGTAGCAAGACGAGCTCAGACTGCAACTTCTTTAGATGCATGTTCATTGCTCAATGACTTCATCATCATCATCGTCATCATCATCATCATTTTTAAATGGTAATATTGTAGTTACAATTACAGGTCCAATTGCAAATACAGTTGCAACTACAATTATGGTGCAATTACATATACAACTAAACTTACAAGTGACGTTACAATTACATTTGCAGCAACACTTACTGCTAGAATTCGTTACGATTACTGCCGCAACTACAATTACAGTTTCATTTACAGCTGACTCTGAGGCACAGCCAAGTGTCAGCAGAAATGTTAGCAACTTCATCTTTCTTGACCTTGGCATACGTGAAGCCAGATCTCTCCGTATTCATCTTTAAAGAACCATAGATATTGCCCTGCTCGTGAAATGTTCCCTACGACTTGATCACCTTTTATGGTTTATGCACAAGAGCGCGTTATTTCAGTGTTGCTGATGTTGCTTAGAGTAGTTGCGTTGCTTTCAGCATGTGAACCGCGATTTTCCAAGTCCGCCACGAGAACTACTCACTCAGAAATCGGACGGAGGAGAATCGGAAAGAACGAAAAGCAACAGCGGCACAATGAGGTCAGCCGTTTAATCCATTTATTTAATTTTATTTATTTAACTATTTCATGTGTTTGAAATGTTAGCATATGTGTCAATTTCAGTACTTAGCTTGAGAAAATACATTTGCTTTATTTAAGATTTTTATTAATTTTTGTGTGTATGCCATGATGTAGGTTTTATATCTGTGATCTCTAGTATTTGCTGTGTTGATGTAGTATGTATTTTCATCCTCCT
This sequence comes from Lumbricus terrestris, assembly GCA_949752735.1. Classification (NCBI taxonomy): domain Eukaryota; kingdom Metazoa; phylum Annelida; class Clitellata; order Crassiclitellata; family Lumbricidae; genus Lumbricus; species Lumbricus terrestris. The sequence continues at coordinate 68,855,749 of OX457040.1, read as the reverse complement.
AAACCGCTAATGTATGTTCATAGTATATGTTTACACTGTTTACATAAATATATGTCGCCACCGTCACAAAACCCAGTCATATGTCGGAGTATTCAGTTGAAAGAAAACAGTCAAAAGTCAGATTTTTGTCAATTGTTAGATTACTACAGATTGCAATTTCAAATATTTATACATTTTATACAAGAAACATAAAAGTTTTGTGAAGGGTTGCAGTGAACGGTGTTATCTTAATGATTTCTTACAAGAATGATTTTGAATTTTGTGCAAAAGTACCAAAATTAGGCCATTTTACTGGTCTTTTGACCGTTGTATTTTTTAGCAATGACAAGTTGTCCTGTTATATCCAGTTAGGATTGAAATAGAATGATTATTTTTGCTTTCTTTGTAAAGAGGATGTGTTTCTCTTAAAATTTTTGTGATATGCTTCAAAAGTCAGAAATTTGACTTTGGATTGGTTTTGTGCATTCACATAATTATGTGATATTTTTAATTTGTTACAATCCTTCCATCATTCATTGGCTGTGTTTATGCAATGAAATTTGCCAATATATTATGGTAATAATATGTTAGCTTCTACAGTTATGTTAATCACATTCCAGAAGTCATAGTGATTTGTCATTATGAGTGAGACATCATTCGCGCGTCTTCTCTTTCGTTTTGTCACCAGGAGGCAGCAGCAGCAGACGGATAGCATTGAAGTGACGCCAACCGACGCTGTTCCTCCACCGATCCCAGATGACGCAACCCTTCCATCGTCGTCAGCAGCTGGAGCCGGTGGAGGTAGTGACGCTCCTCCGGTTCTTCCGACACAGGATGAGGTCGTCAAGAAGACGGAGAAGATAACTCGCAATCTCCAGGAATTGTTTCAGTCGGCACAGGAATGCAAACACGAATGGTCAGTCGATCCACATCGTTCAAATGGATGAATGGGGGGCTGTTTGTATGTCACGTATGCCGGGAAGAGCAGTGGGCACCGTTCGGGTGCATACAGTGGGGGAGAGAGGGGGTCTCGACGAAATGAACGTTTTTATGCAAAATGGATTTCTAATTATGATATCCATATTAGACTATTGATAACTTTGTGAATTTATCCTACAGTCTCTATGTACAGTAATTGACTTCTATTTCATTGATTTCTTTTCCAGTTATTCATCGTGTGCTGAGAGAATTCATTCTTCTGTCGCTGAAATGGTCAGCCTCTTCCCACCGGTGAGTATCGGCTGTTCTAATCATCTCAATTGTTTCTGTATAAACCTCTATCAACACGATGTTTACATCAATTGCTCCCTCTATCTTTATAGATAATTTATTTATTTATTACAGCGATTTGATATATATCACTCCTTCAAGGCTGAGTAGGATAGTCTTTAGAAAATTGGGAAATGAGACAGATAGACCAATAGTCATTTGATGAAGAGTAGTAGGGAGGTCATTCCAGGTCGCAGGGCCAGCCACGGAGAAAGTGCGGCACTCTGATTGCAGTTCGTTAGCAGAGAACAAAATGAGTTGTTCCACTTGTGCAGCTGAGTGGCGAGAGCCGTGGTGCTGGACACATGGGTTGCAGAGGCAGAAGAGGCTTTTTGCCTGTTCACTTTCAACAGATTGCTCTAAAGAAGTTCATGACCGTCTTCTTTACGCTTCACATTAATTGTCTCTTGATGACTGTTCGTTTCTTATCCGTTTCTTGTCTCATTCTTTTCAGGGTCTTGTCCCAGAAGCGATGCAGAACGCATTGGACCTCCTCTCAACCGGAGCGCAAGGAGTTCGTGACCTCTGCTTGCAGACGCCACCAGAGACGAACGGAGGAGGAGGAGCGCCTGACTTTCGACTCTACACACAAGACGTCATCAAGTCAGCCTACGACATTGCGAAAGCTGCTAAGCAGCTCGTCATTCTATTCGAATGAATCGATTCTAATAAGCAGATCTATAGAGTCAACGATTGAGTTATTTACATTCATTTCATTTGAGAGGCATTCTTCTTCTTCGTCTTCGCACTATTCGATCATCTTACAGAACCGTTTCAACTGCTTTGAATGTCGTGGGGCCGTCTCAAAATCGGTTTGAATGTCGTGGGGACGTCTCAAAATCGGTTTGAATGTCGTGGGGACGTCTCAAAATCGGTTTGAATGTCGTGGGGACATCTCAGAATCGGTTTGAATGTCGTGTGGACGTCTCAGAATCGGTTTGAATGTCATGGGGACATCTCAGAATCGGTTTGAATGTCGTGGGGACGTCTCAAAATCGGTTTGAATGTCGTGTGGACGTCTCAGAATCGGTTTGAATGTCGTGGGGACATCTCAGAATCGGTTTGAATGTCGTGTGGACGTCTCAGAATCGGTTTGAATGTCGTGGGGACATCTCAGAATCGGTTTGAATGTCGTGGGGACGTCTCAGAATCGGTTTGAATGTCGTGGGGACATCTCAAAATCGGTTTGAATGTCGTGGGGACATCTCAAAATCGGTTTGAATGTCGTGGGCACGTCTCAAAATCGGTTTGAATGTCGTGGGGACGTCTCAAAATCGGTTTGAATGTCGTGGGGACGTCTCAGAATCGGTTTGAATGTCGTGGGGACGTCTCAAAATCGGTTTGAATGTCGTGGGGACGTCTCAGAATCGGTTTGAATGTCGTGGGCCATCTCAAAAGTTTGAAGGCTCTAACTGGAGTAAATTCGAGTTCGTTTTTGCAATTTATTTGCAATTTATGTGCGATTGATCGTGAGCTTTGCTTAGTCAGTATTGTCTTTTTTATGTTGAAAGGGAAATTTGATGCAAGTTGGACAAGAATGCCTCCAATGGTTTATACTTAAAAGGCGATATGTGTATATACGTTGAGATATTGATATCAATACATGGACACATGCATTATTAGGATACTTGCATAATGTAAATAGGTAAACATGTGCACACATACATACATAGCTTCACAACACATGCTTGCATGCCTACATACATATAATAAATTATATACACCCATAAATGTAAGTAAAAATATATTGTGCATGCATGCATACATTGATCTATGCATACATTCGAATGCAATATCAGTGTGGGACTCCAGTTTTAGAATGAAAATCATTTATTAATTTAATCGTATTTTGAAGGTCATGCTGAAGATCTGTTAATTCTAAGCTGTTAAATGTTTTTATGTGTCCCAAACATAATCAGAGAATTGACTTTAAGAGGAAGTCGGGTTTTTATCTTTATCTGCTATTGATTTCGAACTCTATGCTTTCAAACTCTGTGCTCTCTATTTGTGGACAGTATTCTGTGTTAGAAACCTAACTCCAGCCAGCTGTGTAAGGCCAAGTTTGACGGACTGTCATGATGATTCAAATGCTATTGTGATGAATCTTATTGTATGGCAATGATTCAGATGGTTATGGTAAGATGGTAAGAAATGCGAACAGTGAGTTTCTTTACGTTTCTATTACTGCCGTGCTAAGCAAAAAGACAGTAACTCAAAAAAGTTGATTCCGTGTAAAACGACAAAGAAGAAATCGGTTTAATCCAACCAGAAATAATACTTCAATCTTTCTGATTTTTTGCAAATGGTCATATCTAAACTTGTGAATTTAGGAAATAAACTCGTTTTAGTGAAATTTGATTATAAATTGTATAAAAATGAGTTACTGTCTTTTTGCTTAGTATCGAAGCATTGAATATCGGCTTGATGCTTAGCAAGAAAGCAGTAAGTCTTCATTATAGTGCTGCAGACTGGCGAGAAAATGTTCACTTAGCATAAAATTTAGTACATAACACGAACAAGTCCTAAGAAAAAGACTTGTCAATAGGGCCATCGCAGATTTGCAATCTGGCCCCAATGGCAGCCATTTTTCAAAATGGCTGGCCAATCTACATATTTTTTAAGATCTCAGCATCTATTTCACTTAGAATAGTTAGCTTGGTGCCTAAACATACATTTGTGGGGGCAAGGATTCCATTGGCACAATCTAAAACTTCATATGACCTTAGTGGCGGCCATTTTTCAAAATGGCCGACCAGAATGGTTTTTTTCTTCAATATCTCAGCACTCAGTTCATTTAGAATCGTCATCTTGGTCCCTAAACACACATTTGTAGGGGCAAGGACTCCAATGGGACCATCTAAAACTTCCCTTGACCTCATTGGAGGCCATTTTTCAAAATGGCCGACCAGAATTGTTTTTTCAATATCTCAGCATTTAATTCACTTAGAATCTTCATCTTAGTGTCTAAACATACATTTATAGGGGCAAGGAATCTAATGGGACCATCTAACACTTTCTATGGCCTCAATGGCGGCCATTTTCCAAAATGGTCGACCAAACTGGAATTTTTTAATTTATCAGCATTTAATTCACTTAGAATCGCCATCTTTGTGTCTAAATATCCAAATGTAGGGGCAAGGGCTTCAATAGGGCCATGACAGATTTACACCATGGCCTCAACGTCGGCCATTTTTCAAAATGGCCGACCAAAATACCAAATTATCAATATCAGATCTTTCTGTCTACTTAGAATCGTAATATTCATGCCGAAACATACATATTATGGTGTAAGTATTCCAAAGCCCCAGGAACTCTTTAATTGTGGCGAAAGATTGCGCAAACTTGTAGTGATTTCCAATCTTTGGGTCGGCCATTTTGTAAAATGGCTGCCATTGAAACGATGGGGAGATTTGCGAATGCCCCATTGCTGGAATGGATCCTTTGCCCTAAAATGCATATGTTTATACGCCAATATAATGATTATAAGCTATTTGGACGAAAATATATTAATATATTCCTATTTTGGTCGCCATTTTGGAAAATGGCTGCCAATGACACCATGGGGAACTTTGTTATAGTATTATTGGAATCCTTCTCTTAAATGCGTATGCTTGGACAGTAATGGACACTTAGACAACGATTCCAAGTGAACTGAAAGCCGCGATATTGACAAATCCTTCTTTTTTAGGTCGGCCATTTTGGAAAATGGCCGCTATTAAGGTCATGGTAAATATTTGATTGATCCACTGCAATCCTTGACCCTTAATGTGTATGTTTTGACACCAAGATGACATTTCCAAGTAAACTCAAAGCCAAGATATCGACAAATCCATCTTTTGGTCGGCCATTTTGGAAAATGGCCGCTATTGAGGCCATGGGGAGATTTTTGATGGTTCCATTGGAATCCTTGACCTTGAATGTGTTTGTTTTAACACCAATATGATGATTCTAAGTGAATTGGAAGCTGAGATATTGAAATATCTGTAGGTCGGTCGGCCATCAAAATACATGGAATACTAAGCAAGAAGACAGTAACTCAAGTTACTGCGTTTTTGCTTAGCACCATGATACCCCAATTGAGTTACTGTTAATTTCGTTTCCGTTTTTTCCATGTTCCTGGTCAGATACCATTTCCTTTCTTATAGATATGATAGAATATGTTGTCAGGATGCGAAAACAAGTGCTAACTCAAAAACGGAAAAAATTGAGTTACTGTCTTTTTGCTTAGCACGGCAGTATAGTCTACAGAAATGTGCATTTGCATTTACTGCATATTTCATTTTTACTTTACTTGACTGTAATAAGAAATATGCAATTATTGTAAAAAAATTGTTTGGATCTATGCTGTACCGGTGGCAGTTGTTCGTTGTTCATGGCGAACAGTGAGTGAATTGTAGACGCACGAGAGAGTTTAGACGACTGTTACAAAAGAATTTTATTGCTGTACTCGAAGATCTTCACGTTTGAGAGTTTCTAAACTACCTGAATGCGTATTTGGTAACTAAGAATGTTTTTTTTCCATGCAAGCTAAATAGCTCTTCAGCTTTGACGTATTCCTAATGAACTGCTTGTTACTTGTGCACTTACATATTTCTCATTGCCAGTAAATGTTCTTGTGAAATGTTCTCGTGAAATGTTCTCGTGAAACTACTTTGGAACTTTTGTCAACAGGATGTCATACTTTTTGGTTCTGTCAGTTTGAGATCAGCTCAAGTTTAATCTGGGACTTTTATTACTGACGGGATATGAAACCAATTGAGTCATTGGCCTAGATTATGTCTTTGTATACATCAGGGAATTTTTGCAAGATAGAGCGACCAGTCCCGTTTGTTTTGTTGGCGATTATCATGGCGAAAATGAATTAGTTTAATCAAGAGAAGTGTTAAGTACGCGGATTGTCGTCCACATACATCACGTGTGGCGCATCAGAAAAGATGGTATCTGATTGGCTGTCAGGTTACAACTTCATATCCCTAGGATGTTATTAGTCGCAGGTTTAATCATGCCCAGCTGAGCGTCGTTTTCTTCGAATCATGGTTCTAGATCATTCGGAAAGCGATAGAATTTCATTCGTTGTAGGTCTCTTAACTATTAGACCGCACAGGTTATGGTTAATGTGCTAATCTTGATGCAAGTTTCTTTGTTTTGAGATCTCCAGGTCTTCGTTGTTTTCTCATTTTGGAAAGGGAAGAACTTGCAGATGCTTCAGTTTTGGATATCTTCTTCATTTCATATAATGAGAGTTTTTTATTTTCAGGGTTTATTAAGTTTATTAATTGCAGGTTTAAATATTTACATGGTTCAATAATAATTGCAGATTTTAATATTTGCAGGGTTTAAACGATTGCAGGATTCGGTATTTGCAGGGTTTTACATTTTAAAGTGTTTAATTTTTTCATGGTTTAATATTTTCATGGGTTACTATGTGCATGGTTTAATATATTGATTAAAAGGCAGAGAAGGTTTAGCAGTGCATGAGTTTAATCACAGAATCTAGGCTAAAATGCGTAATTGGAGTTGAGTTGTCACACTGTGTTTCTCGCACACGTTTCATTATGCTGAATAAGTTACACGTCAATCATGAGATTGTTTTTAACGACTATTGTCCTTTTAAATAATCTTTTCTTTCTAGCATTCTATTGTTTACAGCACTGTTATCATTGATTCTTGTGTGCTCTATTCATTCTGTGTGTGTATGGATGGTGCTGGACTTGCAAATGAGACTTTGCGACTTCGACTCCCTGCTAGGGTGGACTTTTGTTTTGATATTTCCACTTCATCTGCTCCCTTAGCCAACTCAATATTACAGGTCACAACCAGTTTTGTAGCCTATGCTGTCGGTGGAAAGATCAGCGCCTATGTAAATAACTTTTGTAATATAGAAAAGTTTCTTTTAAAATGTAGTCTTCTTTACGGATCAATGTCTCGTTTGAGTTGATCGTTTTTTTCTATCGATTTCTTCTTTTGCTTTAACGTTGATATTTGAACCGTGCAGAACTGCAAAAATTGCGACGACTTTCGTTGTTTTATTATTTGCATGCGGTTGATGCAAATTAAAATCTATGAGTATTCATAATCTATTCGGTTATCTGCTATTTATTAGCAAGATTTGTTTTCACTAACGTAAGTGAAAGATCTTGATTTATTAGTATTATTATTATTATCGATTTATTTATTTATTTCTACCTAAAGGATCATGTACTTAATTATTGACTAATTATTAAAGATTGTTCTTCTCAATATCAAGATTATTTTTAAATGAGGTCAAAAGGAATTTAAAAAGTCGGAGAATAGTTTTAGTGTCGCGAGTACAACTAAATTATTTGTAAATGAGGTCGTATTGGATGTGGCTAGATTTTAACCTCACTTAGAATGTTACTTAGGGTACTTGTAGCAGCACCAGATATTCGAAGAAAATTGATTCTATTAGTATTATCTTTACCTGATGTACTTATTCCCCCAGATTAAAGATGTTAGGATAATGTTTTTAATGTATGGCTAGTCTTCATGGATGTCGTTCTTTGTGGCAAAGTGTTATTGAAAGTAATTGCTTTGAAGCTTTGAATGGTCATTGATAAGTGGTGATGATGATGATGATGATGATAGAGAAGTATTATAGCCTTCATTTGTTTGGGTTATGCAATGGTCACCCACATTGCTTCTGAGGAAATCATTATTATCTTGAATTTTTATTTATTTATATCTTAACATTATTATTATTATTATTATTATTACTGGTGTCATTCTGACTGTTGCAGATGTTGTCATTGTTAATATTATTTCTCATTTTCTATATTATAGCCTAATTCTGAGTGTTTGCTTTCACTGTTAAAAGATAACTTTTAATCCTCATTCATTCCAGTGTTTTTCTTTCTTCGGTCCTTTAGTGCTTTCATCAGCATAATTATATTGGTTTTACCATGCTGTGGAACCAGAATATTATTATCTATGTGTGGAAGATGGCAACTCCGAATTGCAATGACTATAATTCTTAGAGTACTTGTGGAAATATCAATTGCAGTAATGGATGTCGTCCCACTTCAAATTCTGTTACTAATACTAGGATTACATTTTGAATCTCAGAAGGCGATATTTTACTTTGCAAACATTAATCATTCGCCAATCTGCCTTCACCGACGGAATTAATTCGATATAATTAATTCGATGTTTTTCTTATGTAAACAAGATGCAACATTTTTCCGAATTCCCAAACCTATAGACAACGTTATGTGCCGAGTTTTTACAGAACAACATGGAGACAAAGGATCCGAGTGGCTGACCCTTCCAAAGCGAGGGATTAATCCTAGTCAGAAGGAAAAGAAGATGTGCTGAGTTTCCAGTCCTGTGTAGAGACAGTTGTTGTACGGATGGTGCTACTGGCAGATTCCAACCAGTGGCAGAAGTTTGGGTTGCTGTGTGGTGTTTATGATTTGATATAATATTGTGAAAACTTATTTAATATTCTTTAAGCCCGGTTTTTTATCAGTGTGTTAGGCCAGTTTTCTTTTCATTTTCCATTTTTTGAAGTGCCATTGAAAGTGAAAGTGACAATCAAAGTGAAAGCAAGGGTGGATACAGAAATTTACGAAGGGGGCCACAATTTTTTAGCTTGGGTCGTGGAAAAATTTCGTTGATCTTTGGCCGAGAAATCTGATGACTTTTTTAGTCATTTAACCGACAAAATGTATTCAACATGATTTACCATTTTTTGAAGCCGATGCTAAATAATTAGTTTTTAGTCGTATTCTACTTTTCCCGTTACATTGATCGAAAGTTTGTTGAAACCTGATGGAGGTAGGGGGCATGTCCTATGCACATGTCTGATAGGGGGCATGGCCGGATTTGCCCCTGGATCCGTCCCTGAGTGAGAGTGCCGTTTAAAGTGGATGTGGCTATGAAAGTGACACTAAAAGTGACACCGGAAGTACCAATGAAAGTGAAAGAAAAAGTGAAAATAAAAAATGATAGTGGAAGTGCCATTGAAAGTGGAAGTACCATTGAAAGTGGAAGTGACATTGAAAATGAAAAATGTAGGCATAATTTCACTGTCAATTTAACAGTGAAATTGAAAATAATGGAAGTTGAATTGAAAGTCGCTATCAGAGCATGGGCGTCCGCAGGAATTTTTCTAGGGGGGCGCAGATTTTATAAATTGTCACAGTGGCTAAATAGGTTGTCGAAAGCAACCGATCACTCCGCCTTCGTCGCTCGCTTCTTCTGCTCTGGCTCCCTGTCGATCAGCTGTCACGGAACCCAACATGCGAAAAATCATAGACATTCATTGTAAAAACTGTTATGATAGTCAAATTTTATGTGACTGTAATCTGACCTTACTGTTGAAATAACAATTGCAATCGTCTGGGTTCAATGGGTCCTTATATCCAAACTGATTTAGCACTTCACGAATCCGCTTCTGCTGTCTGAAATTGTTTCTGAAGTACGATATACATGTACAATGTACATAGTTACACTCTTTAGGTCTATACAGAGACCTGATTAACGGTGGTCACTGGTTGTTGATCAAATGAATCCATGTTTCTACCCTCATATAAGTTCCATATTGAATTACCTTAATTTCTATGACAGGCCTACCCGATGTAGGCTATTCCTAAGCCTATATAGGCCTACTGGTATTTAGTTTTAAAAAGTCTGACCGTCTACAGAACTTAACTTCAAACGAAAATGAAACGCCCTTGACAGTGTGTTCAGTTCCCAAATCCCAACAAATTGCCCTTCGCTTTGAATGAGCGGGAAGCTTTTGATCCCTTGTGTTGTGAGTCTTGTGACCTCAATGATCAATCTGCCAGCAAGGTCGTTATTCCTCTGCTTCCCTAAGCTCCCTTCCCTCTCCGCTCGTATATATATATACATATATATATATATGTGTGTGTGTGTGCCACCCTATCAAGTATCAACTTTGATGTTACCCGGTATGTTTCCTCTTCTCTCCCTCCTCTCCCTTTCTTTCTCTGTCCCTTCTATACCCTTTCCTCTCTGTCTCTTGCTGGCACCCTCGCTATCTTGATCTGTTATCCCCTCTCTGAAATCAACCAAGGCTGAGTCAACGCATCGTGTATAATAATAATGCACCTCATCCTATAGTATATGTATATATATATATTATATATAATATAGGCAGTATAATATTATAGGACTCCATGTATAGTTGTATACTATAGAAATGCAGTAGTTCCGAAGCTAGCAGGATATTTAAAGTGTCAAAACGCGTGTTGGCTGGCATCTAAGCTGATTTTTTACATAGTCAGTGTCAGATACTGTCGCTTCAGTCAGTGCTAATTAAGTTTGTTTATATAAACTACACTACTATAGGCTATGCGACTACATTCGCGCAGGGCTGTTTTTAAGGAATTTTTAGAACTGCACAACCCCTTCTTTCCCTTCCCATCCTCCATGGTAAATTACTTCCAATTGGATGACAATGACCTTTTTTGCTAGTTTTCACTGCACAGAACTTGTGACATTACTGCTTCTACAACTGCACAAATCCATTTAGAACTGCACATTTTGTGTAGAACTGCACGTTAAAAAAGCCCTGCATTCGCGTTTCACCGGCTGGCTCTCGTAGTTCTAGTGATCGCCTGTAACAACACAAGAGTCCCTGTTAGAGGTCACCCGATACCAATTGCTTAGCAATTAGGCGATACGACTGAATGGCATTTTGTCGTATCGCGTTAACAGTATGAATTTCCATATTACCACAAGAGAACTACAGGCTACCTATACGTTATGCGTCCAAAGAAAGATAGGTCCAACCGATAGAACCCACCAATAATCATGTTGAAAATCGCATTGTAGATTTGTAATAGTCATAACCAAATAATATAAAGTTATCTGCAAATATGCGGAAAATCCAGGGGGGCGCACTTGCGCCCCCTTGCGCCCCCCTGCGGACGCCCATGTATCAGAGGAGGATGTGCAGACGAATTCGATTTTAGCACTGAATGCCTCTGAGTAGAAATCTAGAAAGGGCGCTATATAGATTTATGTGATTGATAAATAAATTTATGTGATTGATTGATGCCACTGATTGATTATAGCGATGAATTAATTTGATCAGGAACGGAACGGTTCCGGCGTAACATAATTAACCTATTTACGGAACCTATGGAGCAGAGCAGTGCCGTTCCTATGGAACAAACGGGGGAAGCTAGGCTGCTGTGGAAAACAATGGAGCAGATCCTGTCGAACATAATGGAAAAGGATCGTATTTGTTTGTGTAATGATAAGCATTATTAAAAATTCTCAAAAGTGTGTGTGTGTGTGTGTGTGTGTGTGTGTGTGTGTGTGTGTGTGTGTGTGTGTGTGTGTGTGTGTGTGTGTGTGTGTGTGTGTGTGTGTGTGTGTGTGTGTGTGTGTGTGTGTGTGTGTTATTCGTCTTGGAGTGAGCTGCATTCGATAATCTTCTTATGATGCAAATCAAAAACTAAGACGACATCGAGTGGGTGTGTGTTCGTGTGCATGCGCATGTGCGTGCTTCGAATCTCCTCTTCGTCGTCGTCATCATCCAACAGGTGCAACAAGAAGACCCTCCCCTACCCACTCCACACTCCACACCCACTCTTCCCTCTCTCCCTCCGCAAACACCCGCCCTCCTCCTCTGTCGTCGCCACTGACACGTGACACTACAGTAGCAGCAGACGATCGACGTCCAGTGCGACGACGACGATCACGCAAATATTTCATATCATATTTACATCGATGCACGACACACCCTCATCAGCAGCAGCAGCAGCAGCAGCAGCAGCAGCAGCAGCAACAGACCTATGCTGCTGCTGCTACTGATGCTGCTGATGCTGTTGCTGGTGCACTGTAATTACCAGCCTATAATGATATTGCAACTGATCCATTGCGCTTATATATATATACATATATATTATATAAGCGTATATTATATATTATATCAACATATAAATATATAGGCCTATATTAAACGATTTCAGATAAGCAGCGAATTATATATATTTATATATACATGCTTAATGGCTATATATGTATGTATATATATATATCATATGTATTAATGCATATATTGCTTATCTGGAATTGTTTTATTTTCTGTCAATATATCTCGCCTCTCTCTCCCTCCAGATGAATTTTTATGCGGCACTCTATAGGACAATTGCACTGAATGTGGTCAGATTTTACAGTTCTTCTACAGTAACTGACGGGTGAAAACTGCTACGCCATGCAAAAAGATAGGTATAGGCATATATATACATATATATATATATATATATATATATATATATACATATATATATATAAAGCCTACTGGCGGTGCTCTGTACATGGAGGTAGATTTTTTGTGATATACAATACACTGTACAACATTACAGTATGGAAAGAATGAGAGTAGGCCTAATTATGGGCTCAGATTTTTTTACAGTTGTAAAATTCAGCGCTCGTGAATAAGCCGGTGCCCCGCGCTTGGCTTTCCAGTGGCGCTTTAGAAATTAGGAGATTACGATTACGATTACGAGAACACAATTGCCACGATTACATTTTTTTTCTATGAAGAACTCAAAATCGTTTTTTTCTGCGTTATGTTTTTGAATCGTCAAAAATCAGTGGGTGGGCTCACTAAAAATGATATAACTTTAAATTCGTTCTATTCGAAATTGCTCTGTGAAATTTGACCATTGTAGGCCTACGCAGACCTAAATATGAATTGTATATTTAAGTCTGTAAAATGTGATTTAAGAATTCTTTCTTCTGGCCAATATATTGGCAAAAACCGTAGTTGGTCTTTTTTTGGCCCACCCTGTATAATTTTCAAGGGAGGAAGAAGTGCCCTTTTGCGCATGCAATTCTGAGCAGTTGGGACTACGTAGGCCTAATATAGGGGGCCCGGTAGAGTAGTGGTTAACACGCTGGCCAAGAGTGCGAGAGGTAGTGAGTTCGAGCCCCCGTTGGGCGGATTTGCTTTGTAGGCTGCCATCGGCGCCGTGTAATTACAAAGCTGTCTGTTCAGTTGGTAGTTAAGTTTAATTAAGATTACTGCATAACTTGTAAATGTAAAGCGCAGTGCGTCTTGCAGGCGTTTAATTAAAGAAAATATATTATTATTATTATTATTATTATTATTATTATTATTATTATTATAGGCCTAATGAAATCTGGATTTGTAGTCTCGCCTTTTCTTGTGTAACCGAAACTGATCCGCTGTGGATTTCAAAGGCATCAAAATAGCAAAATACAATGTTGTATAATCACGATAATTTTATGCTCGTCTGTATTTCTGCCTCTTTGTTCTAATTATCCTATTGATCTTTATGTTACTGTTACTGGACAGAATTCACTACACACACAAACACACGCACACACACACACACACACACACACACACATACGCACACGCACACACAGATTATGGAAAATTGTCGTGAGCAGATCGGCTATTGTTATTGTTATTGTTCTATGGATATCGTGGCAAGATAGCAATGGTCTGAATGCTGCATTACATTAGCATTTAGCAACATAGAAGAAAAAGAAGATTAATCCCATCTGAGAGGCAAAAGAGAACATAAGTAAAAGACGTAGGAATTAGGAAGAAAAGAAGAAAAAGGCGAATACAGAGAAAGAAAGAAGCAAAGCTGGATAAGTCGCAGGTGTGACCACACTCGCCCTGATGGTCCAATGCACCAATAAAACAAGACATGTTATGTCCTACCATTATACACGCGGGACAAAGTAGCATTGTCTTACACACAATCATCTTTAGACTCATGCAGTTTATAAAAGCAACGACTTCTTTGCCTTCACGCCTCACATGTCTCCCTCAATGATTCTCCATGTATCTATCCATGTATGTCTCACTGGATTCATCTATGTCTGCCTGCCTGTCTGTCTGCCTTCCCATCTCTCTCCTCGCCCCTCTTCATCCCTCTTCGTCCCCGAATGGTTTCTCTCTGTCTCCGTGGATTCCCCTTTGCTTGTCCGCCTTCCTCACATCTTCCTAGATTCAGCTCTTATTCTTCTGCTTCTTCTTCTGTCCAGCTGAGTCTTTTCCCAGAAGTTTTCTTAACGTTTTTCTTTATCAGAAGATCAGAAGAATTAAAGACCATCAACAGACCACCTCCCTCCCTCCCTCCCTCCCTCCCTCCCTCCCTCCCTCCCTCCCTCCCTCCCTCCCTCCCTCCCTCCCTCCCTCCCTCCCTTCGCATCCATCTCCAGCCAATATTGCCCGTGTCATCTCCTTTGACCAGCTGCTGCTGCTGCTGCTGCTGAATTAGCATCGTCCTCCATCTACATCTACACTGCAGAGAGAGAGAGAGAGAGAGAGAGAGAGAGAGAGAGAGAGAGAGAGAGAGAGAGAGAGAGAGAGAGAGAGAGAGAGAGAGAGAGAGAGAGAGAGAGAGAGAGATGCCAAAACAAAGCCACTTCTCCAGCGTAGATCTCTTTCGCAAAGTCTGAATGTCTTTCATTGTTTATTCCCAGCATCGCTTTGTTGCGTTGTGTTCAAAGACAAAAGCAACAACGCACCTGTCGCCATAGAGCGCCGTCCATTCCGTATACAGCGCCTCCTTCGCTTTCCAATCCTAACGATTTAAGGATCGATCTTGCTGACCGGAATCCACAAAACCCTCGTGAAATTCTTTGCGCTCAATTGCTTCTTGCTATTCACGAATTCGTTCATTCTGTCGTTCTGTCATTCGATCAGTATGTCGCTAATTCAAACGGCCATTCATTCACTCATTCATTTATTCATTCACTCATTCATTCATACATTCACTCATTCATTCATACATTTATATATTTATTTTATTCACCATTCATTCAGTTATACATTTATTTATCGTATTCTTCTGTTAATAAATTCATTCATACATTTATACATTTATTTACTTTATTCATTTATTCATTCATGCACTTATACATTTATCTATTAATAAATTTATTCATTTATTCATTCATGCACCTATACATTTATTTATCGTGTTCATTTATTTTATTCATTTAGGCCTATTTGTTCATTCACTTATACATTTATTCATCGTATTCATCTGTTCAGACATTTATTTATTTATTTATTTATTTATCCATTTATTTATTCACTCATTCATTCATACATTTATATTTTTATTTTATTCATTTATTTGTTCATTCACTTATACATTTATTCATCGTATTCATCTGTTCAGACATTTATTTATTTATTTATCCATTTGTGTACTTATTTATTTATCCATTTATTTTATTTATTCATTTATTTATTTTATTCATTCATTCATTCATTCATACATTTACCTATTTATTCACTCATTCATTCATACATACATTTATATTTTTATTTCATTCATTTATTCATTCATGCACCTATACATTTATTTATCGTATTCATTTATTTTATTCATTTATTCATTCATTCACTTATACATTTATATATCGTATTCATCTATTCAGACATTTATTTATTTATTTATTTATTCATTTATTCATTTATTCATTCGTTCTCTTAATCATTCATTCGTTTCTTTCGATCTGTGGAACAGAGGAGGAGGATGATAAAGAAGAGGAGGAAGAGGAAGAGGAGGAAGAGGAAGAGGAGGAAGAAGAGGAAGTGGGGAGGAGTCTGAAATTGGGAAGCATGTGAAAGCGTTCTTCTCCTTCTGCGTAAGATGAGTTGAGTGGAGAGAGGAACTGAGAGGAATCACAGGAAGCAATCGCTTTCGAACAGGACATCGCACGTCATCCACTCTGTCTGTCGTCTGACCACCGTCTGTATGTCTGTCCATATGTCTGTCCATATGTCTGTCTGTCTTCGTGTCTTCGTGTCTGTCCACCTACATGTCTGTCTACCTACATGTCTGTTTTAGGTCTGTTCGTCTATCACCGGTTGACAGATTGTGCACATTGGTCGCTGGTTGGACGAACGGAGCAGAGAAGAAGAAGAGAGAAAGACAGAGAAAGAGACGGACAGACACAGACAGACAGATAGACAGACAGACAGAGGGACAGGAGACAGTGGGGGAAAGAGGACATGCAGACAGTCTGTTTTTCCAAATATTCAGGAGATGAATGACAAAAGATTTTCAGACGAACACTTGTCAACGCTCTTGCATTAGATAGACACGCATCCAATACTCCGCGTGTCTCTTTGTCTCTGTCTGTGTCTGTCTATCTGTCTGTCTGCCTGTCTGTCTCTCCGTCTCCGCCTGTCTCTGCCCGTCTCTGTCTCTCTGTCTAGCTCTTTCTGTCTCTTTATCTCTCTGTGTCTCTCTTTCTGTCTATCTATCTCTCCGTTAACCATTTTGTTTCTGTCTGTCTACATATCTGTCACCCTCTCTCTCAGTCTGCCTCTCTGCCTCCCCACCGCCCTGCCTGTCTTGTTTGACGTGCTATCAAGTCCGTCTGTTTGTCTCGCTATTTGTATCATCGTGTGCTTGTTTTTGTCTGAGTCGGTGAGTAAGTATGCGATCGAATGCATCTAAGTCGAAATCAGATGTTCCCGAGATTTGTTTATATGGTATCCGGACGATTCATCCCAGGACGATTCATCCCCGGACGGTTCATCCCGGAGGATTCATCCAGTGGACGTTTCATCCCAGGACGTTTTTTCCAGGACGATTCATCCAGCGGACGATTCATCCAGTGGACGTTTCATCCCAGGACGTTTTTTCCAGGACGATTCATCCCCGGACGATTCATCCAATCGTCCGGGATGAACCGTCCGGGGATGAATCGTCCTGGGATGAATCGTCCTGGATGAATCGTCCTGGGATGAATCGTCCTGGGATGAATCGTCCTGGGATGAACCGTCCGGGGATGAATCGTCCTGGGATGAAACGTCCTAGAATCTGTTTATAAAATCTAACGCTATATAAATCGTGTTCTTGTTCAGTCTAAACAGCGGTGGCGCCTCTAGGAAACAGAAGTTCGGCGAACGGGGGTGGGTGGGGGGGTAAGCAGAACGGAGATTAGGTGAGAAAACGGGCAACTCAATACTCAATTTGGGGTTTGGGAGAATGTTGGTGGTGGCGCGTTGGATGGATGGGGGGGGGTCAGGTTTATTGGTGATGGTGCGAATTGCGGTGTGATAAATGTGCCGTTCGTTTGGTGGTGATATTTGTTGGTGAAGTTGGTGATGCTGGCTGGTGGAAGTCGCGGTGGTAGTGGTGTTGGTAATGGAGGTGGTAGAGGCGGTATCAGTGGTGGTAGTAGTGGAGGTGGTGGTGGAGGTGATAGAGGCGGTGATGGGGTAGGGGGTAGTAGAAGCGGTAGTGGTGATAGTGGTGGCGTAGTGGAGCAGTTACTGATAGATAGGGAGGTGTTGATGGTGTTGATGGTAGAAACCACCCTGAAGTGTCTGTCTCCATTCAAAAGACTCCCTATTGGTCCGTTGTGACAAGAGCCATATAACACTCAGTCAATTGGTCCCTAAAAGATTAAACATGGGTCTCTTCAACGTGTTCTGTTATTTATATCGTCTCTGTGATTGCTATTTCTTACAGTTGGACAGCAATCAATCAATCAATCGATCAATCGATCGATCGATCAATCAGCATTTATATAGCGCCCCTTCCAGGTACCTACTCAGAGGCGCTCCCGACCGAGATCAAGCGAAAAAACAGTCTTCAACAGTTTGTGAAATTGAGAACAGTTTGGGAGGTGTCGCATAGTAAAGGGAATCCAGGTTGTTGGATCAACCACAGAGAAGGGATGGCTCTGCAAAGTCGCAAAGAGCGAGTGAAAGGAAGCATTAAGTCACAGCGGCACTCAATCACTGGAGGCACATCTGGGTTTTCCGGACTCACCCCCCAAATATGGAATCTAGGAATTCATAAACATGCTCTGTGTGTATTCTGCATATTTTGTGGCCATGTCTTTGGAAATCCTAAATGAAAAATGCCACAAAATATAGATCTATCAGCTAGGTATAAGCTATTGACCAACAATGTATTGATCGCGTAGCATTGCCAATATTACTGATGTAACACAGTGTCCTAATTGGTAGGACGCCTACTTGATGACTTGAAACCGGACAGTGAGGGTTCTCTCCTCCTCTCCTCCTCCTCCTTCTCCTTCTCCTCCTCCTCCTCCTCCTCCTCCTCTCCACCTCCTCTCCACCCTCCTTCTCTTCTTCCTCCTTCTCCCTCTCCACCCTCCTCCTCCACCTCCTCTCCACCCTCCTCCTCCCTCCTTTTCCTCCTCCTCTTCCTCCTTGCAAGATCTCTGATTAATAGCAAGTCAGAAACATCTGCGCTATAAAAAATTGATGCGAATGGACAAGACTATAATCATATGGTATCCTATACGCTACCAACACGAGAGCAGTCTTTGTAATTAGTTTCTACCAATTGGTCCATGTCTCTGTCTGTCTCTGTATGTCTCTGTCTGTCTCTGTATGTCTGTGTCTGTCTGACAGTGTCTGTCAGGTTCCACAATCACTGACGATTTCTCCAGTCTCTTCTTACTGTTCTGTAGCGCAGCCTAGCCCTAACCTATTCCCTGTATGACGGTATCTAAGGCTAGTGTATAAGTTTCTAAAGTTCTTAACTTGTTCACTTACAACCAAGATCTGTTTCTTGTATTTTCTTCTCCGTTTTAATATTCGCAAATAACACAACAATGCATCAACGACGACAAGCGATTCAATTCTGTGACAGCAACGCAACCTTAATAATCTTACTGCTCTCTAAAGTTTTCAACACACACTCCACTGTTCTCTAAAACGTCTTACACTACTAGCACTCCTTCAACAACTTATCTCACTGTCTGGGCGTACACTCTTCCCCCTGCCGCTCTGTCCTTCTCTCTGCCTCTCTTAGGGCTGCCAACCGTCCCGGATTCGCCGGGACAGTCCCGGAATCGACCCTGTGCGTCCCGTGTCCCGGATTGATCTAAAATTGTCCCGGAATTTGGTCCAGCTCCACTTAGCACAATTATAGTTCCTATTAATTTTTTGCTTACTATAGGCCTACTCGGCCATTTGTGCGATGATTTTTACGTCCTGCTCTCAATCAATCAATCAATCAATCAATCATTTATTTTGAAACGAATCATTTTACAGTTATACAATCAGACCTATACATTGCATTGTTGGCTGAACATCGGGAGTTAAAGTCTCAAAACTGTACAAATCACTGACACTCGGTTTTCGGTTTAGCATAATATTGTGTCCAGTTTTAATGCTTTTTGCGAGAGAGCGTTCAGCATTATGAACGATCTGTTGTCTAACAATCGCAATTAGGCCTACCTGAGCACCGAGAGTTCACCGACCTTATTAAAGCACCACTGTTAGCATAACATGTGCTGATTTCTGCGACTGTGTGTCCAGTGTTCTGGAACTGCTTAACGCACATAAGTAGGCCCTATAATATATTAAGTATTAGTCCTAAGTTTAATATAAATTCTGCTCTCAAGTCGCAGACCTATGAGCCTACAATACCTACGAACTTCCCTCAATTTGGGCTCATAAGACTTACTCTGATGAGCCTAGGTGACTGGACCTTGAAATGTTTTTTCTTGTGGTTGAATTTTGTCTTAAATTTAGACTATAAAATGATGTATTTTGATGATTTGTCTGAAATTATTAGCCTATAGACTTTTTGGTATATTGTAGATGTAGGTTCTATACTGGGCTGACACAACATTTGCTACATTATGCGCTTCTGTGGATTGTGTAAATTGGTAATGGCATATCGAGTGGCTGAAGGCGTCCCGGAATGGCAAAATCAAAAGTTGGCAGCCCTAGCCTCTCTCCGTCTGTCTGTCTGTCTGTCTGTCTGTCTCTCTCTCTCGCGCTCTCCGGCGACGGTCGGCCGAGCCGCGCCAACTTTCCCGCCAGTCTGCCACCTGCAAGTCTGTCTGTCCGTACGCTTAACAATTAGCTGACCTTGAGCTGGTCTATTCGTACGCTCACCCCTTAGCTGACCACCACATACACTATACAAAATTAGCTCACATTACCTCCCTCCTTTCTTTTAAAGAGAGCTAATTATCTATAAAAATTAGCGAACGTATCTTAACTAAACAATGCAAATAGTCCATAACATAATACATCATAAAATATCTTACACTACAATCTAGACAGACAATCGGCTACTACATTCAATTTACCTTTCTTATAGTTCAATAGAATGTCAAAATTTTGCAATGATAAAGACCATCTGACTAATTTAGCAGATTTCGACATTGATTCAGTCAAATAAACTAAAGGATTGTGGTCTGTAAACACATTGATTTTAGAACCAATAAGAATTTCTTTCAACTTGTTTAAAGCCCATATGATTGCATAGGCTTCCTTCTCAATCGTCGCCCATCTCCTCTGGGTATCTGTCAGCTTCTGACTGATAAATGAAACGGGACGTTCTATCCCTTCCTCGTCCACCTGAGACAGAACAGCTCCCACAGCAAAATCACTGCTATCACAGTACAAATTAAATGGTTTCCCAACCTCAAACATATATAGAATCACATTTGACAAGACAATCTGTTTAAGGGAATCAAAGGCTTTCTGATGTGCATCAGTCCAAACAATGTTCTCAGGTACTTTCTTGCTGGTTAAGTCTGTCAATGGTTTAGCAATTTCAGCAAAATTACAAATAAACTGTCTGTAAAACCCAAAAAATCCTAAGACTTGCTTCACTTCCTTCCTGGTTTCAGGTTTCTTCAAATTAATTAAACTGTCAATCCTGTCTGGATTCATCATCTTCTTCCCTGATCCTATAAGGTGACCGATGAACTTCACCTCACTCTTACCAAACACACATTTCTTCAAGTTCAATGTTACATTATGCAGTCTTATTTGTTTCAAAAATAATTCCAAATGTCTTAAATGAATGTCCCAATCATTAGAATGCACTGCAATGTCATCAACATAAGGTTCAGTAAAATCATGTATCGGTTGCAAAATCATATTTATCGCTTTTACAAAAGTCCGTCCAGAGTTAATCATTCCGAAAGGAACACGCGTAAATTCGTACAGTCCATTATGTGTAACAAACGCAGTCTTCCATTGGTCACTCTTTTTCACAGGACAAGTCCAATATGCGCTGCGACAGTCCATAACAGAAATGAACTTGGATTTTTCGACTTTGCTCAAGACATCGTTGACGATTGGCATAGGATATCTGCAGTTCTCAGTAAAAGAGTTAATGTATCTGTAGTCACAAGCCAATCTCAAGGATCCATCCTTCTTTTTGACAATGACAAGTGGACTTGCCATTCTGCTTGACGATGGTTGGATGATGTTTTCTTTCAGCATCTCTTGTATTTGTTTTTCCACTTCTGCTCGGTATATTAGTGGTATTCGATATGCCATGAATTCCTTTTCTCGAAAGTCTGGTCTCAGCACCACTTCGTGTTCTACTAATGTACATAGTCCAGGTTTATCTGAAAATCTGTCTGCATATCGATTCAGTACATCAAGTAATTGTTTCTGCTGTTCGCTCGTCAGATGTCCAATTTGTTCGTAATCCAATTGGAGTGACTTCTGTTTTGTCTCTGAATAGTCTTCCTTCAGCGGTATTTCTACCACTGATCCAAATTCGTCATCCTCTTCCACGATCAGACCACAAGACAATGTTCTCGTAATGAACTTCCTCATTTTGTTAGCATGAATAATCCGTCGACCGTTTTCGTTCATGTCCACCAGATACGAATATTTGGATCTTCTTTGCAAGACCGTGCATGGACCATGCCATCGGGAGATCAATTTATTGGTTGACGTTGGATACAGGACGATGACGTTCTCTCCTGGTTCGAATTCTTTATCTTTTGCTCTTTTGTTATATTGACTGGCGTATTGTTTTTGCTTTTCTTCAGCACAGTTCTCGGCGAATGTCAAGGCCTTTTCCATGTCTGCTCTTAAATTCTTCAGGTACTTTGCTGGTTGCACTCCAATGTTCGGTGGTAAATTTATCTCTTTGGTCCAGCTTTCTTTAAGAATGGTTAGTGGCCCTCTCGGCAACTTTCCATAGACTAGTAGATACGGTGCCATTCCTGTAGTTGCATTAGGCACTTCTCTCAATGCCCAGACTGTAAATGGAATAATTTTATGCCACTGTCTCGGATTTTCCACAATGACATGATGAATCATCTTCTTGAACGTTTGATTCCATCTCTCCACCAATCCTGCCGCTTCTGGATGCCCTGGCGAATCGAATCGAGGACAACACCCCATCAGTTTCAGAAATTCTCTTGTTAGACTGGCTGTAAAATTCGTCCCTCTATCACTCGTTATCACTGACGGAACTCCCACATCCATGAACAGCTTCATCAAAGCTTCGCATACAGCCTTAGCAGTCAATGATTTCATCAAGAATATTGTCGGCCATCTTGTACATGAGTCCACGATGCACAGGCAATACTTATGCCCTGCTGCTGACGTCGGTTCGATTGGTCCTACGACGTCCATGGTCATTCTTCTGAACGGCACATCCTCCCTTGGTATTGGTGTAATCGGCACTCGATCCATCACCAAACTTCGTGCTTTCAACTGACACTTCTCACAGGACTTGCAGAATTTCACCACATCTCTACGCATTCTTGGCCACACAAAGGACAACTTGATACGTTCCCTTGTCTTCTCTTCTCCCAAGTGTCCGCCAAATACTGACTCGTGCGCCAATTCCATCACCTGAATTCTTCTTTCCTTCGGCAACACCAACTGATACACCAACTGATCCAACATTTGATGCTTCTTATACATCAAACCATTCACCACACTAAACTCTGATCCTTTGTCTTCAGCTATCCTCCACCACGACCTCAGTGACTCGTCATTTCTCTGTTGCTCTTCAAACTTCTTCGCGTCTGCCAATTGTCTTTCATCACTTGTGTTCTCGGCAAACAAATCTCTCATACTCGTGTCCATTTCACCATCACTCCCAAAATCATCATAATCATCACGCTCACATGCAACCATCTCTTCTTCAATTTCATTGTTCCCGGATGTTACTCCTTCTTCTTCTTCTTGAACGCTTTGTTCATCATCGCTTTCGGTGTCCTCATCTAGCAAACTTTCATTTGACTTTTCCTCTTCTCCTTCTTCCACCTCTCTTCTCCGACTCTGTGCTCTTGTAGTCACATTCGCTTGCAATTCTCCTTGCAATACACTCACTGGTGGAACCTCTTTCAGTTCTGCGATTATCTCTGGATGCAGCAAGAACTTTTCTTTGTTATCTTTGCACAAGACTGCCGGAATGCTGGCACACACCAAGGTTAAATATGGTGCGATATTTACTCCCTTGTCTTTCAGATCTCCTCCTTCGTTATGACAACTCATCCGCACTTCGATTTTCACCAACTTAGCTGGAATGGGTTCTCCAGCCACACATTGCAAATGTACTCTACCAATTTCTTCTACTGTCGCTCCTTTCAACAATTCCTCATTGATTACTGGAATCTCAGTACCAGAGTCAATCAGCGCTTTGACTTGCACAGGCTGACAACTGTCATCATTTCCACGTATCTCTACATTGACATGCTGTAGTAATGACTTCTTTGTACGTTGACACTCATCTTTGCTTTCAGTTTCTCGACCAGTATCTTTGATGGGAGCAGAATTTACTATTTCTCTCTGTATAGCAAATTGAGGCGTGCACTTCATTACTGACTTCACTTCCGTTTCGCGGTTGTCTTGTTCTTCCGGCTGATTCGGTGCATTCATTACTTGGATCTGATTTACTCTGAGATTTTCTGCACTTCGAGTAAATCTATTTCTCAGATTTGTCATTCTTGGTGGTACTCGACAATCCTTTATCAGATGTTTGTCTGACTGACAATTATGGCAACGTTTCTTACCAATCCCTCTCTGTTCAGTGCTCTCCCGCCTGTAATTGTATGCTGCATTGTTTTCTCTTTGGCGTCCCATCACTGGAATTCGACTGTATATTTGTCTGTCACCCGTTGCTTCTCTTCTATCTTGACTAAACTGTCTTCCAGGAGCACCATCATTCCTTGCTTCATTACTTCTGGCTTGGTTTCCTGTTTCTTTGTTATTACTATTCCACCTGGGTTGCTTCGAACTATTACCCCATGCTTCATATTTCGGTTTGTCTTGAAACATTAGACCAATTCGATTGTTCACGTGTATGTCTGCGAGTTCTGCAACATTACTAGCTTCGAAGCATTCAGTACCCTCTTTTGCTAGTACGAATTGTAGTGGACCCGGGGGTAGACATTCTTTCAACTTATCCGCCACCAACAGATCAAATAACTTCTCATAGTCTTTGCCCACTCGTCTACTTCTGACATAATAATTCAACAGATTCTTCAATCTTGCTGTAAACATAGTGTATGTCTCTTCTGCCGTTTTCCTCGCTTCTCCAAATCGTGATCGATATTCTCTCGCTGTCAATTTGAATTCTTTCAGTAAATGTTCTTTCACTATGTCGTAATCGTCTAGATCATCAAAAGACAATCGGTTCAACACCGTTCTCGCTCTTGGCGTCATTAGTGGCAACAGCAATTTGACCCAAAACTGCTTTTCCACCGTAAAACTGTTGAATGCATTCTCAACTGTCTCAAAATATAATGGCACCTCCATCATATCATACGGCATCTTTGGTAACACGTGTTTCATTGCATCACCTATCTTTTTAATCTTGGACACCATTGTCTCACTTTCTCGAATCCTGTTTCGTTCTGACTCTTCACGGCTTCTTCTTTCGTCTTCATTTCGTTCTCTCAGTCTATTTTGATCTTCTACCCTACGCAGTTCTTCTTGTTCTATCTTTTGCTGCAACAATTCTAACTGCTTTCTGCGTTCCTCCTTTTCTATAGCCATTTCTCGGAGCTGAGCTTCCTTCAAAGCGAGTTTCTTTTGTTCTAATTGTACTTGTTCTTCCCTTTCTCTTTCCGCTTTTTCCAAACTTTCTTTCTCTATTTTCAATTCTTCCTGTCGAATCTCTTCGGCTCTTTCCAATTCTGCCAAACGCATGGTTTCTTTGTCTTCCTCGTGAGCCTTTTGCTCTTCAACCTGTTGTTTTCGTATTTCTTCATCACTTTTCCTTGCTCTCTCGTATTCTATCATTAGTTCCATCCTTCTTCGTTCAGCTTCGTCACGATCTCTTTTCAATTGTTCTAACTGAAGCTGGAACTGCTGCTTCTGTATCTCTATCTCTTCTTGCCTCAACCTTTCTGCCTTTTCCACTCTTTCTTTCTCTTCTTGCCTCCGTTCTTTCTCTTCTTGTTTCCGTTCTTTATCCTCTTGTCTCCGCTGCTCCTCTTTCTCTTTATCCTCTCGTCTCCGTTGCTCCTCTTTCTCTTTCTCTTCTTGTTTCCGTTGCTCCTCTTTCTCTTTATCTTCTCGTCTCCGTTGCTCCTCTTTCTCTTTCTCTTCCTGTTTCCGTTCTTTCTCCTCCTGTCTCCGCTGCTCTTCTTTCTCTTTCTCCTCTTGTCTACGTTTCTCCTCTTCTTGTCTCCGTTGCTCCTCTCTCATCATCATAAATTGCATCAACGCCTCCATAGACATAGCCTGTGGTTTCTCCTCAACACCACCTATTGCGCCTTTCTCTTCAGCTTCCTTTAGCCACACCTCTGCTAGGGCTCTCATCAAATTTTCCCTTGACATCTCTTCGACTTCTTCCACGTCTAGACCGGCTTCGATTAATAATTTTATTAGTCGATCAGAAGACATCTTCTTTATACTAGCTTGCTTTTGTTCCGTGAGTTTCTCCATCTTACTTTCTTACTTCAACTGATTTGCGTGAAGAAAATCGAGGGAGTGGCTATGCTTTCTGCAATTGGTTGACTGTAATTTCAATTACTTGTTTATTCAAGGAGCGAGTTTTGTATACCTCTCTCTGGCGTTGTGTTGTCGTAGTGTCGTTCGTATGCCCGTTGTATATTCTCACCAGTTGTTCGGATGCTCGGACTGCTTCTCCGGTTGTTCAGATGCTCACTCTCCTTCTCCCGTGTGGTCGGCGTCTCGTAAGGCTTCAAAATCCACTGTCCGTAGCTTGGATACGACTATCCCAACGTTCGTTGCTTGACTTCGCAATTCACCGTTCGTAAACCTGGATACAATATCCCGACGTCCGTTGCTTGACTTCGTATTCCACCGTCCGTTGCCTGAACTCGATATCCCACCGTCCGTAACTTGGATTGACTATCCCACCGTCCGTAACTTGGATTGACTATCCCACCGCTGCCACCAAATGTCATTTTCCACAATCACTGACGATTTCTCCAGTCTCTTCTTACTGTTCTGTAGCGCAGCCTAGCCCTAACCTATTCCCTGTATGACGGTATCTAAGGCTAGTGTATAAGTTTCTAAAGTTCTTAACTTGTTCACTTACAACCAAGATCTGTTTCTTGTATTTTCTTCTCCGTTTTAATATTCGCAAATAACACAACAATGCATCAACGACGACAAGCGATTCAATTCTGTGACAGCAACGCAACCTTAATAATCTTACTGCTCTCTAAAGTTTTCAACACACACTCCACTGTTCTCTAAAACGTCTTACACTACTAGCACTCCTTCAACAACTTATCTCACTGTCTGGGCGTACACTCTTCCCCCTGCCGCTCTGTCCTTCTCTCTGCCTCTCTCCGTCTGTCTGTCTGTCTGTCTGTCTCTCTCTCTCGCGCTCTCCGGCGACGGTCGGCCGAGCCGCGCCAACTTTCCCGCCAGTCTGCCACCTGCAAGTCTGTCTGTCCGTACGCTTAACAATTAGCTGACCTTGAGCTGGTCTATTCGTACGCTCACCCCTTAGCTGACCACCACATACACTATACAAAATTAGCTCACAGTGTCGCTCCCTCTGTCAAACACAGACGTACTCCAGTCACAATATCTATCTGTCTGTATGTTTATCTGTCTGTCTGTGTCTGTATGTGTCTGTGTGTCTGCCTGTCTGTCTGTCCGTCTGTATGTGTAAATTTCATTGACATTTGGCTTGCCATCTCCAAGGACACGTACTCCAGTCACAATATCTATCTGTCTGTATGTGTATCTGTCTGTCTGTGTCTGTCTGTGTCTGTCTATTTTCTGTCTGTCTGTCTGTCTGTCTGGCTGGCTGTGTAAATTTCATTGACATTTGGCTTGCCATCTCCAAGGCCACTCGTGGGTTCCATGGTTACCGCCTTCCGTGTATTGGGCGCCGCGAGGCCACAATTAAGAGACGCCACGCGATTGTCGATGAGACTCAACCAACTCAGCTGACATCTATCGTCCAGGTGGCGAAATATAATATATATATATATATAATATATATGTATATATATATGATGAAGATATTGAATAATAATCGAAGGATGAGGAGAAAAAATAAGGAAAGGACTCAGGCGATGCTATGCATGTGCTATGCATGTGCTATGCATGTGCTGTGCATGTGCTGTGCATGTGCTGTGCATGTGCTATGCATGTGCTATGCATGTGCTATGTATGTGCTATGCATGTGCTATGCATGTGCTATGCATGTGCTATGCATGTGCTATGCATGTGCTATGCATGTGCTATGCACGTGCTATGCATGTGCTATGCATGTGCTATGCATGTGCTATGCATGTGCTATGCATGTGCTATGCATGTGCTATGCATGTGCTATGCATGTGCTATGCATGTGCATGAGTTGCTCTATGTATAAATCTAATGTGTAGGTTGAACAGTTATAATTACAACGGTAAGAATAAAATAATAATGATTATAGTGATTGCAATCGTAGTAGACGATGTTGTACTTGCACTTGTAGTAGTTGTTGTTGTTGTTGTTGTTGTAGTATTAGTAGTAGTAGCAGCAGCAGTATAGTAATAGTTGTAGTAGTAGGTGTTGGTAGTGTTGAAGTAACAATAGCAGCAATAGCCGTAGCACTAGTGCTTATTATCATAGTTATCATTATCATTGCAGTTTTATATAGCGTCTTTTCAATGCAGCGACTACTCAGTAGCCCTTCCGGCTTCAGTACCTTTCATCATCATCATCATCACCACAGTACCTTTCATCATCATCATCAGCAGCAGCATCATCATCATCATCAGCAGCAGCAGCAGCAGCAGTGGTTTCATATTCTGTCTGATGTTGGCATGCATGACAGTTGCGGTAACGCATATGACATGTCTCTCACCCATGCAGCGATTGTGCGTTCTAACCTGCTGCTGCTGCTATGTGGACTTCGACATCTCCTTCTCAGAACAGTGGACAAATATTTGCACAACTCTTATCTTTGTCGTCGTCATGCGATTGGAATCTGATATTCAGATCAGCAGTAGGCACTAAGCAGTAAGCACTAAGCACTAAGCAGTTAGCAGTAGCAGTCAGTCTTGGCTGAAGCGCTGGTACTTGTGCCGATCTTAGCACTGGTTCCATGTGCATGAGATTCATCCAGAGTCGGTTCAAGAGATTTATGAGAGAAGGAAATTAAGGCTATCTATCTATATGCGTTCTGCACAGGAAGTGACAGGATGATGAAGATTTATTTTGTTTTAATTTGCAATTGCCTGCTTAGCTCGACTTAGCTTCACTTTTTCTTGACTTTGCCTGACCTGCTTAGCCGTGCACGAAGCTCAGATTAAGTTTCATCCTAGGATTGAGAATCGAAGATTAACTGACTTCGTTTAATCTCATCCCACGTGATCATCTCTCGCATTAATCAGCTGATGCGCTGGCAACCGCTGCTTCAGGAGTTTTGGACGACCACAGAGAATCTACCGATTGATGTTTTGAACAGCAAGATGAGTTCATGAGATGGTCGGTGATTGGATTCAACGCCAGGGATGACAGATGGTATCGATATGGTTTTTTTTTAACCAAAAGCGACATCAGTCGCAGGTATATCAGCCGGGAAGAAGCAAATGAAGCGGCCAGCATTTCAGTTTCATCAGAAGTGAAAGTTATCGATCAAGGTCTCTCTCTTCCATTTTAAAAACATTTCCGGTCTACAATGATAATGGAAAGTGAAATCTCGATTCCGTTCTAAGTTGTATCGATTACAGTCATCGTTCAGAACGATGACATCAGCTGCTGCAGCATACGTGGCGTATCAATGCGAGAAACACGAGTGCTGACATTTCAAGTGTTTCTCCTGCTTTCACCAACATCCGATTGTTGCTGCTGCTGCTGCTGCTGCTGCTGCTGCTGCTGCTGCTGCTGCACTTCCAGCATCCATCCAACGCAAACATTGGCATGCAGACACATGCAGCGCGTCAAGTCATCTCAAACGGTAGCAATCCTTCGCAGTGTCGCCACCCACATGCACGGCATCGTTGTGCGCATTGAAAGCAGGAGGCTTATTCATCTCTCAGCAGTGTAGGATATAATACGGTAGATACTGCATGGAGACAGTGGCGGCTCTTAGGTATAAATGTATAGATGTACGTTGGACAGGTCGCTTTAGTTGAGGCAGAGCAACCGAACTGTGAACGACAGACTGGAGGATAGAGAGATTACAAATAGAAGCAGGTAAGAATGCACACTCTCTCTCTCTCTCTCTCTCTCTCTCTCTCTCTCTCTCTCTCTCTCTCTCTCTCTCTCTCGCTCTCTCTCTCTCTCTCTCTCTCTCTCTCTCTCTCTCTCTCTCTCTCTCTCTCTCTCTCTCTCTCTCTCTCTCTCTCTCTCTCTCTCTGTCTCTCTCTCCGGTCTTCCATTTGTCATCTCCGGACAATTCCTCTCACGCTGTACGATAGAAAAATTTAAGGTTGCCCAGATTGCCCTCCTCTTTTAAAAATGTAAGGTTGCCCTCCTCTTTTGTCTTGGAACGGGCATTGCCAGAGCACGGGCATATTTTGGCGGCTTTACCTTTCCCTTTCATTCAAGCTTTTTCCGCGACATCTCGTGTTCACTGTTCACTGTTCACTGTGTTCAATCTATCGCTCATCTTGATTTTCATTGCTTCGCGTAGATAATTTATTGTCGTTTTATTTGCTCTAATCATTAGTTTCTTCTCTGAGTTTTGATACGAAATTTCTTAATTTTTTCACAGTTTGGTTGGTAACAAATTTCAGTGAGGACTCGAAAGTAAAATCCATAGCTAATTTGGATCTTATATCAATGACGAACATTAAGCAACACAATTCAATAATGTATAAACAATTATAATTATCAATTTCAGACGCTGAGCAGTTTGGACTGAACGACTTGCTCAAAATCCTTAAGGGAAGTATGCGCATGGGCGGAGACTCAGTTGGCAGGGGAACGGTCCCTCAATGCTTCTGTTGTGCGACCGTCCATTGTCATGTTCCCTCCATATTGAAGAAAAGAAATAAGAAAAATCGCATCGTAAATTTTTACAATGGTTAATTGGTTATTTTTTTGCAATATTGCAAGAAGTAAACAATATAGGCCTATAGGCCCCTAAAGAAGATAAAAATGTGAAAAGGCTTAAAAAAGGTCCGAAATTTTGCTCAGAAATTTTGACAATATGCTATGTTTTCAAGAGATTTCGACCAAATGACTAAAAAGTCATCAGAAATTTTGTCCGATGGAAATGGAAAATTTCGTCGGCGACTCGGGTGGACGTCCAAAATGTCACGCCTCGGCGATCGTCTTTCGGCCACTCGTTCGTCCCACCCCCACCCACCCCCAAACTTCTAGACCAAGTCTCCGTCCATGAGTATGCGTATTCATGTCTACAAAAATCGTGCCTACTACTGTGCGAGGCTAGCACTCGATAAGCAACAGGGTATGTAATAATTATGTATACAGTTCTCCATAAGGTAACACGTCGTGCAATGTTTTCACGAAGATGTTCATTGAAAACGAAAACCACAGAACTGCATTGCATGTAAAAAATCGAGTCAAATTCAAAACGAAGACAAAATTAATTATTGTCACTGCAATGAACGATTAGATTGAGGTCCTTTGTGGGTCTAAAAATGTAGTGTGAATGATAAAAGAGAAGTCACAGAAGGCGTTGGAAAATGGTGGCCCTGAAGCAACGAGAAATTCCTCGGGACACAAACTGACCATGATTGTTGACCATGATTGTTGACCATGATTGTTGACCATGATTGTTGACCATGATTGTTGACCATGATTGTTGACCATGATTGTTGACCATGATTGTTGAACATGATTGTTGACCATCATTGTAGAGGGGTTGTCAATCTATGATTCCAGCGGCGCATTGGTGCCACACTTCTGCCACAATTTATTCTTGGAAATTGAACGAACAATTTCTAATAATAGGTTCTTTAATTAAGACAATATTTTAATTAATTTGATACTTCATTGCAGTCAACTCGTCCGCAAGTTGGCCTTGACAGTGGGGGTGGGGGTGGTGCGTCCTATAGAGTATCGACATCAACTTAATTGTTGCAATAACAGGAATGATAATAATAGCATCAACAATATGATTGAAAATGGCAACAACAATAACAATAAGAAAAAAATAATACAATTTTTACCACAATGATCTTTATGCCATCCGTCCGGAAAGTCTCACTACGGTAAATTGAGCAGCAGCTGTAATTATCTGCCTCGAGTAAAACAAGAATAATAACAATGATATTAAAATTAGCATTTCCAATAACAATAATATGTAATAATGTACAATAACATGCCCAGATTTAAGTCTTAGGTCCAATTTCGCTCAGATATTTTTAAGCATATACACAAGACGATGACTTTAGCTCAAACAACACATTGTTATCTATTTGTCCAAAGAACAATCAAATTAGTGTCGGGGCATTGTCTTATTTTGGCACAAAGCCGATCGCTGACTCGACCACGCAAACAGTTCTGATGAAGAACTAAATGACATCAACGCACCTAAATCTCCATGATCAATGATTTTGTCCTCATTCGCTGGCAAAACAAGTAAGCTTACAGCTCAGCGCATCCAAAACACTTCAACTCTTTCCATGCACGAACGCAGACAAATATTTCTGCAGGATTGTCACGGTTAAATTCTGTTGGCAACAGCTTGAAAAATGCAAAGCGAGGAAATTATGGAAACGGGTGTCCTTCATAATTATAGGAGGGTTCTAAATGCAGACACTTTCACACAACACAGACACTTTCTCATTGTCATTATTACTAGTATCAATGGTGCCTTAGAGCGAAGAAATTCGTTAAAATCTTACAAGTAGTAATGAAGAAATAGATTGAGTTCTTCAGGGAAAGGTGTTCATTGTGCATGCTATGTGCGGGCGCCCACCTAATTCCCAAATCTAATCTTATCATGTGATTTGATCTGGTCAGTTTAAGACCAGACGAACCAGGTTCAATGTAGTCCATCAAAATCTAATCCAATTTAGTTTAATCTAATACGATAGAGTCCTGTCGAGGGAATTTTGTTCGTCGCTATAACTTCGTTATTCGTAGACCGTTCGCCTATTAGTTTTCATTTTAATTGAAAATTCAACCAATTCCACAGAGGAACTGCGGACAGATTGCATGTGACATTTCACAGCTTCAACAAGGATAAAAAATAACGAAATGTTAATTTGCATAGAACACGCGCACACACACGTACACACACACACGCACAAAGACACGTACAAGCAGCGATACAAAACACAAAATACACGACAGCAGACAAACTCAAAAGCACAAACATATTTCCTTTTGCCAATAAATTTGACGACGTAGACTTTTTGACTTTTTCCTCAATAATTTTTATTAGACGATGAAGAATGACGCAACGCAGTAGCAGCAGCAGCAGCAGCAGCAGCAGCAGTAGCAGCAGCAGCAGCAGTAGTAGCAGCATCAGCAGTAGCAGCAGCAGCAGTAGCAGCAGCAGCAGCAGTAGCAGCAGTAGCAGCAGGAGCAGCAGCAGTAGCAGCAGTAGCAGCAGTAGCAGCAGCAGCAGCAGCAGCAGCAGTAGCAGCAGCAGCAGAAGCAGCAGCAGCAGCAGTAGCAGCAGCAGTAGCAGCAGCAGCAGTAGCAGCAGCAGCAGTAGCAGCAGCAGCAGCAGTAGCAGCAGTAGCAGCAGGAGCAGCAGCAGTAGCAGCAGCATAGCAGCAGCAGCAGTAGCAGTAGCAGCATAGCAGCAGCAGCAGTAGCAGCAGCAGCAGCAGCAGCAGTAGCAGCAGTAGCAGCAGGAGCAGCAGCAGTAGCAGCAGCAGCAGCAGTAGCAGCAGCAGCAGCAGTAGCAGCAGCAGCAGCAGTAGCAGCAGCAGCAGCAGCAGCAGCAGTAGCAGCAGCAGCAGCAGCAGCAGTAGCAGCAGCAGCAGCAGCAGCATAGCAGCATAGCAGCAGCAGCAGTAGCAGTAGCAGCAGCAGGAACAGCAGCAGCAGCAGCAGCAGCAGCAGTAGCAGCAGCAGCAGCAGCAGTAGCAGCAGCAGAAGCAGCAGCGGCAGAAGCAGCAGCAGCAGTAGCAGCAACAGCAGAAGCAGCAGCAGCAGTAGCAGCAGCAGCAGAAGCAGCAGCAGCAGCAGCAGCAGCAGCATAGCAGCAGCAGCAGTAGCAGCAGCAGGAACAGCAGCAGCAGTAGCAGCAGCAGCAGCAGTAGCAGCAGCAGCAGCAGCAGTAGTAGCAGCAGCATCAGCAGTAGCAGCAGCAGCAGTAGCAGCAGCAGCAGCAGCAGTAGCAGCAGTAGCAGCAGGAGCAGCAGTAGCAGCAGCAGCATAGCAGCAGCAGCAGTAGCAGTAGCAGCATAGCAGCAGCAGCAGTAGCAGCAGTAGCAGCAGTAGCAGCAGCAGTAGCAGCAGTAGCAGCAGGAGCAGCAGCAGTAGCAGCAGCAGTAGCAGCAGCAGCAGAAGCAGCAGTAGCAGCAGCATAGCAGCAGCAGTAGCAGTAGCAGCAGCAGTAGCAGCAGCAGCAGCAGCAGCAGTAGCAGCAGCAGCAGCAGCAGCAGCAGCAGTAGCAGCATCAGCAGCAGTAGCAGCAGCATAGCAGCAGCATAGCAGCAGCAGTAGCAGCAGTAGCAGCAGCATAGCAGCAGCAGCAGCAGTAGCAGCAGCAGCAGCAGCAGCAGCAGTAGCAGCAGTAGCAGCAGGAGCAGCAGCAGTAGCAGCAGCAGCAGTAGCAGCAGCAGCAGAAGCAGCATCAGCAGCAGTAGCAGCAGCATAGCAGCAGTAGCAGCAGCAGTATCAGCAGCAGCAGCAGTAGCAGCAGCAGCAGCAGCAGCAGCAGTAGCAGCAGCAGCAGCAGTAGCAGCAGCAGCAGTAGCAGCAGCAGCAGCAGCAGTAGCAGCAGCATAGCAGCAGCAGCAGTAGCAGCAGCAGCAGCAGTAGCAGCAGCAGCAGCAGCAGCAGTAGCAGTAGTAGCAGCAGGAACAGCAGCAGCAGTAGCAGCAGCAGCAGCAGCAGTAGCAGCAGGAACAGCAGCAGCAGCAGCTTTTATGCCGCAAGAAAACACAACGGATGCAATTATATGGAGCCAACGTAAGATGCATTTGCCAGCGACATAATTATTATTCAAACATCTGTAGCAGAGAGAGAGAGATGGAGAAATCGGTGGTGGTCGTGTGGGGTGGGGAGAGGGAAGACACCATGATGTGCATGATATTACATTTATGTGTATTATATATTAGGCTATTGCGGATGTACTGATACTCAATTGTGCATGCATAGAAGACGAAATGGATGGACAGATGGATAGGGAGAGAAAGGTGGATGGATGTCTAGAGAAATAGATGGATATATGGATGGATATATATATATATATATATATATATATATATATATATATATAGATGAACGGATGGACGGACGGACGTACACAGACGAAAAACACACAGACAGACATATATTGAAACAGATAGACAGACAGACAAATAGATTTTCTCATGTGTACATTAACTACATATTTATTTACCGGACATCTACTACTACTACAGTTGCCTAAAGAGAAGCGTAGACACCATTCCGTGTAAGTCAACATCCTGCCACTCAGCAGCTGATCGGTCAAGTGGGGGGAGAGAGAGAGAGAGAGAAAGAGAGAGAGAGAGAGGGAGAGAGAGAGAGAAGAGAGAGAGAGAGAGAGAGAGAGAGAGAGAGAGAGAGAGAGAAGAGAGAGAGAAAGAGAGAGAGAGAGAGAGAGAAAGAGAAAGAGAGAGAGAGAGAGAGAGAGGGAGAGGGAGAGGGAGAGGGAGAGGGAGAGAGAGAGAGAGAGAGAGAGAGAGAGAGAGAGAGAGAGAGAGAGAGAGAGAGAGAGAGAGAGAAAGAGAGAGAGAGAGAGAGAGAGAGAGAGAGAGAAAGAGAAAGAGAGAGAGGGAGAGGGAGAGGGAGAGGGAGAGGGAGAGGGAGAGAGAGAGAGAGAGAGAGAGAGAGAGAGAGAGAGAGAGAGAGAGAGAGAGAGAGAGACGACGACTTCATGATTTGCTCTTAAGTGCTTTCTCTCCACATTCAATTTCTTCCATCATTTCATCCAACAATTCCTTCGGCATAACCTTCAAAAACTGACCGACATCTAAATCGCTCTCTCTATTTATAATCGACTACATTTCCTGCATTTTGCGCTCACCGTCGGTGGAAGACAAGTCAGCGTTGGAAAGGACAATAATTACCACCTCGTCATTATCATTGTCCTTCGTCCTTCTTCGTCCTCATCCACTTCATCGTCCTTTCCCTCCTCCTTCTTCTTCCTCTTCATCCTCTTCCTATCTCCGTTCCTATTCTTTGTTTTCTTCTTCTGTCCATTTTTACATTGGCCGACATAATTATTTTGTGCAAAATAGGTCAGCATGCATTTGCAAGCTTATAAATATATAATTATAATACACATTTATATACATGCAAGCATGTGTGCACGCGTATATATATATAGCCTATGTAGGCTATATATAATATACACATAAATGAATACATAATATATGATGATGATGATGGTGCTCTGCCCGAAGGCAGGTTCATTGGCTTTTACGCCTCTGGGGATGAGATGAGTGAGGTGGTTTCCCGTTGCCTTCCCCACAGACAATGATGGGTAAGCAACTTGCCCAAGGTCGCTCCGCAGGAGCTTGCGCCCCTGCGTCCCACATAAAGAACACAAGCACACAAGCACACACACGCACACGCACACATATAATCACATCATATATAGGCACATCTAATATAATATTACAGTATACAGTATATTATATAGACTATGCGTGTGCGTGCGTGTGTGTGTGTGTGCGTGTGTGTGCGCGCGCGCAGGTGTGTGTGTGCTTGTGCTCTTGTGCGTGCGTGCGTGCGTGCGTGTTTGTGTGTTCTTGTGTGTGGGTGCGTGTGCATGTGTTTGTGTGTTCTTGTGTGTGCGTGCGTGTGTGTTTGTGTGTTCTTGTGTGTGCGTGCGTGTGTGTTTGTGCGTGATTATATGTGTGCGTGTGCGTGTGTGTGCTTGTGTTCTTGTGTGTGGGTGCGGCGTGTGTGTTTGTGTGTTCTTGTGCGTGCGTGTGTGTTTGTGCGTGCTTGTGTTCTTGTGTGTGCGTGCGTGTGTATTTGATGTAGGCTTATGCCGAGATATCATCAAACCGTCCACAAAGTGCAAGAACAAACAGCGTTGTTTATCTAGCGCCGCATATTATGTTCACATTTAATCAAAGCTATTGATTTGTTTGACGACGCCTTCACCGCAACGACGATGAACTCCTATTTACTTAGCGCTAATAATCGATTCTACAAATACGCGTCTTCTAGATTGTTTATAATCTGCATACGATATGAGTCCTTGTATGGAGCGAACTGTTGGATATAATTTATTATGGTGTCCTATAATCAGGATTGTAGGATGAAGAGAGGTGGATGGGTTATAAAGAGAAGTTAGTTTATGAAGGTCAAATGTAAAGTCTAAAAAGAACAAATGGACGTGATGGTGTTGCATGTAAGTTCCGTGTCTAGTAACCGAAAGGTCGGAGATTCGTATGTATACCTCAAGTCACAGCGTTGTGACCTCATCATCATCGTCATCGTCATCGTCATCGTCATCCCCGCCGTCGTCGCCGTCGTCGTTATCGTCATCATCATCGAAAAAGAGACTTAGTTAATGAAGACTTGCCCATGTAAAATGACAGAGTTAATTAATGAAAGAGTTGAACTGTGTAATTGAATTATAGATCTACATTATAGAATGTAATGTACAAAGTGAGGTAATCAACATTTGACTGTATAAAAGTCAATAGGATTTGCTAAATTATGGTTTAACTGTAAAAAAGTGCGATTTTATTGAACATGGAAACGGTTTAAGTTTAATTTGAGACGATTGTTGAAAGAATCTGAATGAGATGATAATCAACGTTTAACTTATGAGGAAGAAAATAATGTGAATCTGATTGAAGAGAAGGCCAGGTATAAGAAGAAGTGAATTGAAAGAGAGCAAATTATTTCCATCGAAGGTTTCTATGGAAACGAATTGCTTCTAAGAATCTATATTGATTGAGGAAATCATGAATGCCATAATTATGACCAGAGTTTGATCAGGGAACAGGCAGACAGACACAGACAGACAGACAGACAAAAAGACAGATAGATAGACACAGACAAACAGACAGACAGACGGACAGACAGACAGACACAGACAGATACAGACAAACAGACAGACAGACGTGGAGAAAGTAACACATAGAGAGAAAGACCAATACAGAGAGAGAGAAATGTATTCGAATCGATCGTGTAAATAAATAGAGGCGAAGATTGAATGGAGGGGAATCGACTGAATATACAATTATATATATATATATATATATATATATATATATATATATATACATACATGTATACATATATAATGTTCAAATGTATATATATATATTTATATAATATAATTATATATAACATAGGCCTATAGTATTATAATAGACGTAAGAAGGAAGGATTTCTTCTGATGACCGGAAGAGGAGATGGAGGCAGAGTATGTGTAGGGAAGGAAGAGGAGAATGAGAAGGGAGGGAGAGGACGAGGAAGAGGAGAAGGACGATGAGAAGATGAGGTGGAGGCAGGGGTTATTTTAACGTGCAGCTGGACACAAAGTGTGTAGTTGAGAAAGAGATTTGTGCAGTTGAAAATCTTGTGCAGTTACTTTTTGCCTAATTGCGTGAAGCGACGAGAAGTTAGTGGTAAAAAGTTGGACACAAACATGATAGTAACAGTCCAAAGTGAACATCTTTGAGGCGGTTTATTTGGATAATATTTATGTTCAGGAAAATAGCAGGCCTGTTGAAATTTGGCGTGAGCTATAATAGATATGGTGATTAGGCCTACATGCAGTTTTCAAGTCAAGCATTAGACCGATACGGCGAAGGTCACCCGTGTGCATGAAGTAAGAGCGGGGAAATGGGTGATGTAATCGAAGACAAGGTTCTGCTAAAATCACACATAGGCTGCAGACAGAAGAATTTGCAGTAGGCTAGATGTATGGGCGGATGCAGATTCAAGGCCTGCTGTAGGTTGATATCCTGATAAAGTTGTAAAGGCCGCGGTTATCCTTCATACCATAATGATAACTTCTTGGCTATCGTAGCCTACTTTCTCCTGCTTTTGCCGCTTACTTTTACAAGCCGAAGCAGGTAGGAACGTAGACAGTCAGACGCATAAAGCAAATTTAGTCTACTATAATATAACAACCCAAGTATCTAACTGGAGACAGGCGATGGAAAGAAAAGAATTAATCAGGAAGACATCCAGATTGAGCTAGCCTTTCAGCCACACATTCTATCCAATACATATATACATGATGTAGGATTGTAGGTCAATGCATACTCAAATTTTCGTCCAAATTATCCATATATCCCCATATTACACGCATTCTTTTTGAGTTTATGTGATCCCATCCAAAAATCACCATCCTCAGAATCTGAAAGATACACGTATAGGCCTATGTTGTTGAACTAGCATCTCGCACAGGGGTGTAGACTTAGATGGGATAGGATCGAGAAACGGAACCCGGAACTTGTGGTGGTGACGGAGGCCCTTATAATCTTATATCCTCCAAATATTTCAGAAATATTATCACAAGCATTATTATAGATTTCTACGGTGTTATCCACTGCTTGTCCATAATTATCAATTTTGATACAGATGACAGCCTAAACTGCCACCATTACGTTGTGTAGGGCCTAAATAAAATAAAAAAATTAAGATACAGGTATGGGGAATTATTCAAGTCTTAAACCACATCTCTGAGCCCCAAATTATGATTGAATTTGTCAAGGCAACAGCCTAAAATGCTATTACAACAGTGGGCAAATGACTTTTTTCAAACAATGGATGAGAAAAGAAAATTATGAGTAGGCCTAATTTTTTCCAATGACAGACTTAAATGCCAGATTAACAGCGTGCAAATGAAAAAATCAAACAATAAGGAGGAGACTCTCTAAACGCTAAAATAAAACCATAGCTGTCAGCATTTAAAAAGAGCAATTTTGTTCAGATGACAGTTACAGTGTGGAAATTCAGAAATGTAAACAATGGGGAGGGGCATTTATTGAAGTCTCAAACCATGCCTTTTGGCGTGAAATTTGTGAGCAATTTTTATAAGATCACAGTCTAAAAGTTGACATTATAATATTGCAAAATATATTTAAACAATGGGATGGGACACTTATTAAAGTCCTAAACCATGACTATCAGCACTGAAATGATGAGCAACCTCCCTAAATTACAACCTAGAATACCACCAGTGCAGTGTGGAAATAAAACAAAATTCGAAAATGGGATTGGTACATCACCTTCCAAAACCCCTACCCAGCTAGGTGCTCGTGTATTGGAAATTATTGTCCTTCGGTCGCTCGTTCGTTTCCCAAACCCAGGACCAAGTCTGTGGCTATGTTCACAAACACACATTCTGGTTCTCACGAATGAATGACACCAGAGCTTGTAGCATATAAACATTTCCAGCAGTCGTACCCTAAGCCAAGTCATGGTGTGGTAAAATATCATTTACATGTAGATCGGCGACGCGGCTCCTGGTTAAAACTGCTACTAGCCTAAACAGTACATATTCGTGTTGATGTGGGTGTCAGTATAGGCCTATCGATCAATAATGACCATTTGGGAGGCTTGCAAATGATATTTATCGGTCTTACGTCGTATTTTGCAGTTAGTGGGTTTTAATTTGAAATTAGCTCAAAGATTGTATTTCATGGGCGAAGTATCTCATCCTGTCTGCTAGCTTTAGCTTTAGCAAAACAATATCATGTTGATCTTAATGACCAGGGTTTCAGAGCAGAAAAACAACATTTAGACGTACCCTTACATAGGCCTACTAGCGAAACTTTGGAAGTGTCCAGGAAGTTGCAGAACATAGGACCATTTGACTTTATTACACATGACAATCTTTCTGAGCTATCTCCAATTCCAGCAACAGCAGAGGATCTGTGAGGGATCTTTAAGGGATCTCTAGTCGATTAAGGATATTGAAAAGTCTAAACGTCTAAGAACGTCTAGCTGATTTCATTCGTTAATTCATTTGGAGATTTTGCCATGATGAACTTTGAGTCAAACATTGTCATAACAATTGAATTTGATCTTTAACATGAATTTTTCTAAAGTCGGAAAATCTTAATATTCAGACATCTAAAGCTCCAGTCGAAGGTCAAGCGCAAAGCACCAGCCTTTTAATGAGCGCTCACCAACAGCTGCTTCAGCTTTGGGGGACAAATCCCTGGTCAAGGACTTTTATGTCCAGTCTCAAAATACGTCATTTATGTGCAGTTGAGAAAATTCCTTTAAATAACCCCTGGGTGGAGGAGGTGGAGGAAGGAAGGAAGAGGATAAGGAGGAGGAGGGAGGAAGAAAGGAAGGAAGGAAGGACAAGGAGGAAGCTAGGGAGGAGAAATATGGTAGGAAGAGGAGTACTAGGAGGAGGAGGAGGAAGGGGATACGGTGGAGGAAGCGGAGTAGAAGGAAGATGAGGCAAAATAGAGAGGATATGGGAAGAAGGAGAAGAGATAGGCGGAAGAGAAGAGAAGCTAGTGGAGGAGGAAAAAGAGGAAAAGGAAGAGGAAGGGAAATAGAAATGTGAGGAAAATGAAGAGTAGGAGGAAAATGAAGATGAGAAGATTTGGTGACAATTAGGAAGTCGATGGGGAGGAGGAGAGGAAGGAGGGAAAGAAGGGAGAAGGAACAGTAGAAGAAGAAAAACGAATGCTATGGTTTATGTTTATTAAGAGCTTCTCGTAATATATCCAATTATCCATGGCATGGCTGTTTGTGTGTGTCTATGTGCGTGGGTGCATGTGTGTTTCTTTTTCTGTGTGTGTGTGCCTGTGTGTATGTGTCTATGCTTCTGTGTGCGCGTGTGACTGTTGACAAACGGTGTTGCTGCTGCTGCTGCTGCTGCTGCTGCTGCTGCTGCTGCTGCTGTTGAGAAGCAACGGAAGAAGACGACGACGACGACGACGACGATGATGATGATGATGATGATGATGATGATGATGATGATGATGACGACGACGATGATGATGATGACGACGACGAGGATGATGATGATGATGATGATGATGATGATGACGACGACGACGACGACGACGATGATGATGATGATGATGATGATGACGACGACGTCGACGACGACGACGACGACGACGACGATGACGATGACGATGACGATGACGATGACGATGATGATGATGATGATGATGATGATGATGATGATGATGATGATGATGATGATGATGATGATCTCATCAGAATTCGGTCGATCGTCGATGATGAAGCTTACGCGATTGAAAGAGATGGAAAGAGGACGAATCGATCGATGGAAGAGGAAGAAGAAGAAGATGGACTAAGATAATATCATCGACACAAAGACGATGGAAGGACGAACTAAAGGACGATGGGAGGACGGACCAAAGGACAAATTTCGGGCGAGTCTGTTTTTTCGGGCAAGCAGAACCGGGAAAATGCTAAACAACTGTATACTTGAAGTTCAACGCACTATTAGGCTACATCACATTTTTCTCTCAGTTTCAATTTGCCCGAATCGAGTTAACCTACATGTAGATACTAGCTCACAACCACCATGGATAAGAAATTCGTGGAAAAAGTTTTTGGATTCACGGTAGCATTTTGTAAATAATGGCTAAAACAGAAACATATTCACTGGTCGAAATTTGCCCTAAAAATCGAGGCAATTTGTTCGGGGTCAAGTCTCAAGCAGGGTCGATGAGAGAAATTCCTGGTCCCAAGTCAGAGCTTTCACGGGTCCCAACTGTCTTATTAAGGCTAGGATTTATATGACAAAAAATAGAAGCAAATTGAAATAAGCTTAATAAATGCTCGAGCCTGACGCCTCTGAACGGTTCAAGAGGTGCTTTATGGATGATCAAACACAACACAAAACAACATACAATTATTATGAATTTATTCAGTTGTTCAGTTGAAGTTTAAACTGATTGTGGTGCAGGTTTAGGCTATAATAAACTTTGCAAGTTCGCATAATTATTAACCTAAAATTACCCAGCCTGGGCCCCAAAAGGTAACCGGGCCCAGGGTATTTGCCCCTCTGCCACTTCTCCCTGGGTGCTGGCGCAAGAACAGAAACTATGCTTTTGTACAGTGATATAGGCCTAGGGGCGGATCCAGGGTGGGCAATCCGGTCATGCCCCCCATTTGACATTTACATGGAACGTGGACCCAATTATTGAATGTGACTAAAAAGTTTTCAGATTTCAAAGAAACGCAAGCCGCAAGTTTTTCATAAATTTTGGAAGAAAGACTAAAATAGGTCGTCAGAAAAATGTCCGGTCTAAGCCATACCTTGATTCCAGGGCTTAAAGTGTGCCAGGACGGTCATGGACGGCGTCCAGGCACTTATTTTCGAGGCTGGACGCCGTCCTGCCACTTATTTTGCAGAACTGCCTGGACGGTCGTCCGTAACTGCATGGACGCCGTCCATGCAGTTACGGACGGCGTTCATGCAGTTACGGACGGCCGTCCATGACTGCATGAACGACCGACCAGACAGTCACATACGGCAGTCCATGAAACAGCATTTCTATACGACGTTCAGTATGATAGCTTGCGCCTCAGTGAACCAAAATATAACTATAATACAT
The DNA here is from genome assembly GCA_949752735.1 of Lumbricus terrestris. NCBI lineage: Eukaryota > Metazoa > Annelida > Clitellata > Crassiclitellata > Lumbricidae > Lumbricus > Lumbricus terrestris. The sequence continues at coordinate 68,812,675 of OX457040.1, read as the reverse complement.
GCATGAACTGTATAACTTTCCAGGCCTATTACGGAGTTCAAATGTCAACCGAATCTCTGCATCTCCATAATTATGTCTTTGCTTATCAGTCACTTAATTCACCATTTATCTCTCCGAGACTCTCCCTCCCTCAGTCCCTCCCTTTCTCTCTATCTCTTTCTCTGGTTTCTGTCCCTCCTAAACATTTCTTAAATACCGACGCTGTCTGTCTGTGTCTCTCTGCCTCTTATGTTCTTTCTATCCATACCTCCCTCCCTCCCTTTTCCCTCTCTATTTCTGACTTTGTATCTACCTCTCGTTTATCACTTAATATCTGTCGGCCTCTGCGTCTCCAATATTCATCATCCCTGCATCCCTCCCTCCATCCCTTTCTCCATCCACCCATCTATCCATCCATCCATCCATCCATCTCTCATTATCTCTCTCTCTGTGTGTCTCTCTCTCCACCTCTATATTTATATATACATGTATATATATATACACACATTTGGTCCAGCATCAATTCAAGTTTTAATGATGAGCTGACACTTCGCCTTTGTATATCTGGGTCGGTTTAGGGCATCTATGGAATGGAACTGAGCCATAAAATTAATCATCAGACGTGCTCTTAATATTGTTGTTTGATATCCGATTTCAGTGACTCGCCCGCACGCGAAGATACCAAGATACGCCACTATAGATATCCGTGCAATTAGTCTAAATCTACCGCATAGTCGCTTAGATAAATCTCTACTTGCTTTATTTTCCTCAAACAACAGTACTATCAAACACATTCCGACAACTGCTGTTAGTTTACGTATATACATGTATACATATAATAGTTATTAGCCTATTTATGTATATCTTCTATGGCACGTATAAAGTCAGGCTAAATTCGAAGTTGAAGTTGCGAAGTGACGAATACGTGCAGTACAGACTGCAGACCTAGTTCCAAAGTTGCAGCCACTGCTCACTAAATAATGTCGAAAAAATTTGAATAGACCATTTGCTACACCGGGAGTAGACTTATTGTCGTGCATGAAGAGGAACTCTAAAAGGTAGGCTAAATGAATTGAAAGTTGAAAATGCAAACAGGCTAGATGGTGGCAGAGTCACCACAGCTGTTGACCTTTGTGTTGAACTTTCCAAGTCTCAAAATTTATCAAAATAATTGTATACCGTCGTTGGCAAATACGACAACATGGATATGGATAGTGACATAATATATACAGGGTGCGCCAAAAAAGACTCCTTAAGTTTTTGTCAATATCTTGGCCAAAAGTAAGAATTTGGAAATGAAATTTTACAGTCTTAAAGACAGTTCACATTTACACATGATCACCAAATTTCAACAAAATATTTCAAACAGAACAAAAGTTATACCACTTTTAGGGTGGCGACCCACCGTTTTTTGACGATTCAATAACGTAACGCAACAAAAAAACAAGATCCTGGAGACATAAGGCTATGAGCAACGTTTACTCTGATAAACAGTGAGAGCGCAACAATTACGAGTTAAGTTGAGATTTAAGAGATTTGCCGTAAATGAACGGAGATCGGCTCAATGTCGATTGTTCTCGTTTTAACCGTTTTATTGAGAACGCCAATGGCCCCAAATCTACGGATTTGAACCCGATGGATTGATAATTAACTGCGGAGAGCTGTGCTCGGGAAATATCACAATCTGGAGCCAAAACCAAGAGCAGTAAGAGATTCGATGGGCGCATTGGAGTTGATATGGAACGATTTGCCTTTGGAACGCATCAACAGAGCTATCAAGAACTTTGAAGAGACTCAAAAGAAGTTTTGGCACTGGTGGTGGACACATTGAACACAAGTTGAGAATCACTATCAAGTTCATTTCCAAAAGTTATTTGAGATGAGACAATAAACTTGTGTTTTTGCTACTTTTTTGTTGCGTTACGTTTTTGAATCGTCAAAAAACGGTGGGTGGCCTCGCTAAAAGTGATAGAACTTTTGTTCTGTATGAAATATTTTCTATGAAATTTGGCCATGACGTGAAAATATGAATTGTCCATAAGCCTGTAAAATTTGATTTCGAAATTCTTACTTTTGGTCAAGATATTGGCAAAAAACCTAGTTTTTTTTGGCGCACCCTGTATATATTTAATATATATTTATAGTCATCCGCGTCAAATCTGTAGGCTACGTGGCTGCAACTTTTAAACCCTTCCGGGTCACTGGGTGACTGAATACCCATATTAGTTTACATATTGGAATCCATGCAGTGTATTAGAGATCAAATGAGCCAGCGCGCGAGCGAGAGAGAAATGAAGACAGAGAAACAGACATACAGACAGACATACAGACAGACAGATAGACAGACAGACAGACAGACAGACACACACAGACACACAGACACACAGACGCACAGACAGACACACAGACAGACAGACACACACACGCAGCAGAACAAAGGAAGGTTAGGGGCGTCCAGGCACTTCTTTTTTTACACTTTAAGCACTGCTTGATTCCCTCTCATTTGCCACCCCTTCGAAACTTTCTGGATATCTGTCACTGCATAGATAGGCCTATAAGTGCACGACGTCATTTATTCCGGATTTAGTTTTTGGGGCAGAAGTAAAATTTTGCCCCACCCCCACTGCTGAAATATCCACTACGTACGCATATGGGACAACGGACCAAAGAACCAAAGGACGGGTAGACAAACGACGGACCAACGGACTTATGGACGAACCATGTACGGACCAGCAATCGGACCAAAGTAGGACTAATCCGCGGACTAAAGGACGGACTAATGGACTACTGAAAGGATGGAAGAACGGACGAACGGGCCAAACGACAAGGAAGGACGGAACAGCGACGGATTAATTAAGGACGAGTGAAAAACGGACGAACGGACGGATGGACGAAAGACGGACGGTCTAAAGGACGAATGGAGGAAAGAATGAACGAATGGTTAGATAAAAAAAGTAGGAAGGACAAAAGGAAAGAATGAAGGACTGTTTTTTGGACGAAGGATGGATGGGAGTGTGGACTGCAGTGAAAGGCGGTCGGTGAGTGACCTTCGCAATCGACCTTGTAAGCCGGAGAATTGACCTGGAAGCAAAGGAAGATCGATCTGTTGCGGAGGAGTCAACTGGATGGAAACGACATCTGACGTTTGCATGCGGAAGAAGAGGAAGTCAGCGGAGAGTATCTATCGTCCCTAGAGGGATGAAGTCTGTTTGTTTGCATGTCAATATGTATTCTGTAGCAATGTATTGTATTGTGTACACTGTACAGTAACTGCACTCGACTTGTTATTAAGGAAGCCGACAATTATAGGGTATTGTCCGTCTGTACATAATAATATAGTTGATCGTTTTATTCTGACTTCGTCTTATGACTTATATAGCGCCCACCAAAACAATAGAGTCAACTGAGACCATAGTATCAGGGCTGAAAGTGAGCCGGGTCTGTCCGGGTCTCAGACCTGGCATTATTTTTTGGGCACTTTAATAAACACATATCTAGCACCCTTTGGGCGAAAGAGACCAGGCAATTTTTCAAACCACTTTCAGCCCTGCATAGTATACACTGGTCTGCATTTATTGTGGGAGCAATGGGTGAGAGACGCAGTGAGAAATCAGAAATCAGAGAAGGGAGAATAATGGGTGAAAGATGGGTGAAATGTTTGAAATGGGTGAGAGTGAGAGGCAATAGCATATGACATTTCAGATGAGACCAGACGATTGCATCGAAGAAAAGAATCCGGCAACTGGACATAGGATATAATTCTACCCAGTGCGCTTCCATTACAGGCCTATACTCTATGACTTTCCGTGGTCAGAGGCGGATCTAGCATCTAGGGTGCCAATCCGGCCATGCCCCCCCCCCCATTCCAAAAGTGCATAGGACGTGCTCCCCATTTGGTTTCAACAGGCTTTAAATCAATGTAGCGGGATAAGGCGAGAGAGAAAAAGTATACACGACTAGAGAGATCATAGTATATTCCCAAGAGATTACGACCTGGGGCGGCAGTCATGGGCTAAGTGTATCTCTTACTTCCAGCGTAAATATGGTCTACACCCGAATAATGATTTAAAACGGTAGTGATGGGTACTAGGCTACCAGTGAGACACCGCCAGATAAGTGCTGCTACTCTGTAGGAGATGCATTGCGAGGCTGGAGTTTTAGGGCATAGTCACTATGGCAACACTCTAGCACGAAGAGATCTATGCCACTGTATGCGTTAAATCTGCCACATCAGCTAATGCATGAAACAATACGGATATTGTTTAAAAAGCAATGGTTGTTGATACAGCTGCAGGATCCAATCTCACTCAGAGCCTCGTCTACTCCAGACATCACACACATAAGTCGGATTAATACTATTCATCGGAGACGCTACTTTCCCATTGAGACTGAATGCACAATGACACGTATAATGTTTTCACATTAATTAATTGGTTTAAAAACAGATATTTGTCAGAAGTGGGATTTGAACCCACGCCCGGAGAACCGGACTGCGACCTGAACGCAGCGCCTTAGACCGCTCGGCCATCCTGACCTACAGTATTGTGGAACAATATTTTCCATGTAATTCAAAAGCATCCATGGTAAATAACAGGATGCTTTTATTTATTTATTGTTATTATTATTAAACTGTCATTTATAACGCGCCTAAACAAAAAGAATCTTGCACGAAAGCGCGTAACGGGAATGTCTAGGCCTATACTCATAGGCCCTAAATCTCAGAATTACCAGAAGGATTTATAATCTTTAGACCTACCGTTGATTTACCCAAGTGACTAGAAAACAAACATTTGCGAATGATAACGATTAGTCAGGATGGCCGAGCGGTCTAAGGCGCTGCGTTCAGGTCGCAGTCCGGTTCTCCGGGCGTGGGTTCAAATCCCACTTCTGACAAACCTTGTTTTCTTTACTCATTCAAAAAATCCTTAACCCTACGTTAAGAAATTAGGCAACATAAGGTTGGCTGGATTCCACTTCAGACCGGAGATAAGTCTTGGGAAAGAGTGTTTTCGAGGAACAGAGCATTGCGTTTTTGTTTGGTTCTATAAACACTCGACTATCGCCCACTCAGTAGATCTGCTCTTTCCACGAACGCTGAACTAGTCTATAATAGCAGCATCTCTGAGAAGACTAGATGGGTTAACTGTTAAACAGAGGCGTCATCGAAAAGACAACAAGAATTATTGATGTTCAGAACGAGCGACAGCACGAACGAAACATTTGCAATAGCATATGTGTCTAGTTATTCATTGCAGCGTATCCTTTTTAATTTCCTTTTTAATTTGCCAAAAGTTATTTCGCTGTTACATGGGGCCCACTAGCGGAGCCCAGGTTCTTTGGGGTCACGACGTCCTCTTGATCCCTTGTATTATTATTAGGCCTATAGGCGTACTCGTTTAATGGTAGCAAAAACTGATAGACACACCGCTATCAGGTACAAAAAGCAGTTTATCAATTACAATACAATAGGCCTACAGGTCTATGGAATCTCTTTAACCTTGACTGTTGAATTTGTCTTAGGATGAGAGCACAAAATGACAGAAATTACAAAAAGAATGATTCTATCAATTTCTATGTTTATATAGGTTACTATAGGCTAATGAGATTAGACTTTTTTTCTTCTTCATCATTAATGAGCATATACAATATACAAAACCCGAGAGATGTAGCCTAATGTCTGTCATCTTTGTAGCCTAGATAGTTTGTTTTCAACTGTGCATCTGTTTCTTCGATGACAATACTGTTACTTGGGTTCCAATAAAATTGATGGTTATGGTTATGGTTACAGCAATGAGAACTGTTCTGTGTCTTAGTTCCAACCACCTGCTGAAACCTGTGTAATGTCCAATATGTCAATCGTAATAGATTAGCAAAGTAAGCGTGGGCCTGTGGCGCAATGGATAACGCGTCTGACTACGGATCAGAAGATTCCAGGTTCGACTCCTGGCAGGCTCGTAACTTTTTCTCTCTTATCCTGATTCTACTCATACGCCACCACAAATCATCATTGTCAAGCCCACCGTGGCTCCATTGTTTTGTTCCGTCGACTTGACCTCCCAGGATTCTGATCTGGCATCGAAACGGACAATGCAACATGGAGTAGAAATGGGAGGTAGTTGAATGGTTAGCCTATCAGAAATAGATTTGTATTAGTATATAGGCTAGGCCTACCTAGACGCTGGTCATCTTAGTCGCAGAGTCGACTAAGATGACCCGCGTAGCCATTCCATTCTCAAGGGGCAGCTTTAAAAGCAGTGTGTGTGTGTGTGTGTGTGTGTGTGTGTGTGTGTGTGTGTGTGTGTGTGTGTGTGTGTGTGTGTGTGTGTGTGTGTGTGTGCGAACGCGCGTCTAATAGGCTGTCAATAGTCAAGACGCCTATTCACTGTTGAATAGGATTGTGATTTTTCAATCGTCAGGTTAAATGCTTCGATGGCTTCTAGCTGTCAATAACACGATTATTTTGATTATTTAATTCATTTAATTATAGCGGACTTAGACTAATTTCTTTTTCTGATCTCCACGACGCGGCTTTTTTCTTTGCTGCAGATCGATTTATTATGTTTAGGCTACGTAACACATTAGGTCTAGCCTACATTTCATTACTTTGATTTACTCACGATCAACGTTGTCTATTCTCAAAATATCCGATCGCAACATTACCACTGTGTTCTTTTTAAGACTGTTCGCAGTGTTAACTCTAGGAACTAGAAATTAATCTATCTTTGATCTTTCGCATGCTTCCAGCATGAATTCTGCGGACAATCGTTACTTCAGCATATTTACTTCTTTAAAATACTTGTTTTTGTTTCATGTAGGCTAATAAGTTGCGGTGTGTCAACTTAGTTTTTCTTGAATAAACGAAGTATATCTATACTGTGTACCATATTTTCACCGTAGTTAACAATTATTGATTATTAATTTAATTTGTTTGACGACTACTTCGTGGCATTTTGCGATGAGCGACAAATTGCAGCAGTGACCTAAATGTAGTCTAGGCCTATAACGCTGAGAAAAACATTTGTTTCCGCCCAGGCTCGAACTGGGGACCTTTCGCGTGTTAGGCGAACGTGATAACCACTACACTACGGAAACTCCAACGTTATGCAGACGGATTATACTGTAGGTCATCTTAGTTCATCAGACGAGTCAGTCAGTTGTTGCGTCTCTTCAGCGTATAATAATTGTAATTGGCGCCAAACCTTTCACGCGCCATGTTCTAAAGCTGCGGGGAGGAAACAGATTTGTCACTTATTCACGAGCGTAACGCTCTGTTCGAGGATGTGCCTGAGGAGGAGGAGAAGGATAAGGAGGAAGAGAAGAAAGAGAAGGAGGAGGGGAGGAGGAGGAGGAGAAGGATAAGGAGGAGGAGAAGGAGGAGGGGAGGAGAAGGAGGAGGAAGAGGAGGAGGAAGAGCGGGAGAAGGAGAAGGAGGAGGAAAAGGAAGAGGAAGAAGAGGTTGACCGTTGAGGGAAGAGGAAGAGGAAGAACGGGAGGAGGAGGAGGAGAAGGAGGACGAAAAGGAAGAGGAGGAAGAGGAGGAGGAGGAGAAGGAAAAGGAAGAGGATGAAGAGGAGGAGAAGGAGAAGGAGAAGGAGAAGGAAAAGGAGGGGAGATGGGTGCTATAAAATACGTCAGGAATGGGCTCTATATCCATAAACGGCAATTAATCTATTATAGTCCTAGTCTTAATTTCATGTTCTTTGTTTATAGAAACCTATTGTAACGCTATTGAACAAAGCTTAGAAGTTAGACTTCTAACTTTGAACCTAAATGACACACTTAGTGACTTAGGCTAAGTCTTAAATGTAGATCTTGATGACAACAAGTACCGACTAAGTTTAGACCTGAATGATACTGACGACCTTAACAAGCTGACAATCAAGGGACATCAAACCGGTCAATTAGGATTTAGGCCTATCAATCAAATAACAAATAGGTTGATTGACAAGAGAAATTAGCTTTCGAACTACATGAAGAATATTGTGTTATGGTACCGTTGGTCAGGATGGCCGAGCGGTCTAAGGCGCTGCGTTCAGGTCGCAGTCCGGTTCTCCGGGCGTGGGTTCAAATCCCACTTCTGACAATTTTTGTTTTCTTTACTTTAGCCTATTCAAAAAGATTCATTACAAGAAGAAGAAAATGGATAACAGAATATTGGATGAATTCAACTGAAGAACTGATATAAAGTCTGAGAACAAACTGAAGAAAGATGTTTTTCATTGGTTGATTGACAGGAGAAATTATAGCTTTCAAACTGATCACTGAAAACTGTTAGGCCTGGTTTCGACCGACGTGCAGCTGAGAGCGTCTCGGGTTTGCTGTCATGATGAGGCGCTATATAAATGAACCAATTAATTAAAGAAGTAGTGAATTAATGATCAGTAACCTGAAGATCCCCAGTTCGAATCTCGTGAATTATGTGAACATAGGCCTATATTATTATTATCAACAGTGGCGTAGCCAGAAATTTATGATTTATGGTGGGGAGGGGGTTTATGGCCTGACCGGATACCCTTTCTGAAACCAACCCAACAGTATTAGGCTACTGTAAATAAGAAGGGGGAAAAGTAATAGGCCCTAAAGAGCATAAAGTGAGAAAAACCACTGTAGGCTAGCTACAAACAATTGTTTGTTTTTTCTTATTTAAGTGGATAAATAAACTTTTAAAAAACTTTTTCCTAAGCCAATGGCGGTTTTAACCCCGAAACCTCCCTTGTCTGTGCCACTGATTATCAATCTAGCAATGTCTATCTGGCTTTTATTTTATCCTGAAAACTGATCTATATCAAAATTATAGTTAAGCAAAGCTGAAACATCTTTAATACGCTTTAGACTATAAACATTTGTATTCATTAGCCATAACTCACGTGTAGCGTATGAGACTTTCAGCAAGGGCCTGTGGCGCAATGGATAACGCGTCTGACTACGGATCAGAAGATTCCAGGTTCGACTCCTGGCAGGCTCGTAACTTTTGAACCTTTAAAAAGACTTTGCTATCTTGATTCTGAACATACACTATAGGCTATACGCGGTCACACGACCACAAGAGACGGTTTATTTGAACCAGCCAAACCAAGGACCATGAAAAATGTGGACAACACAATTTCTTCAAATCTGTTAAGTATTCATTCGGGTATAGGGAAGGCGTGTTGTCGAGCAATGATTAGAAGTACCTGTAGTACTTCTAATTATTTCAATTTTTATAGCCACCGCACTTTCTAAGCGACCAAACGACCGCCATCATCAACGATTCTCACGGTAGCACCATTGTGCTATCGCCTCTCCATTAGCCCCCTGGAATTTGACCTATACAGCACCAGAACATAGAAAACAACGTGACAAATGGAGTGAGAATAATTGTAGTTCAATAGACAATTAATTGAAAAAGAAATTGGTCATCGTGAAAGAGTCGATTCGATTCCTCCGATGGTCGATGGTCGACCCTGCCTTCCATTCCATAGGGGGGAGGGGGAGCAGCTGTAGCAAACACATTTAATAAAAAAAAATTATTTATGCGGTTCAACTCTTGATGTTACATATTCTCTGATCTGGCGAGGCCATGCATAGTGAAATTGATGCAGCCTTCAAATTTAGTTGAAAATATTCACAAAAGATTGTGGAGCTGATGCTGATCGTATCAAACACCGTTGCATTCATTCATCAAGTTGCTCTTTGTAAAAACATAATTTTTTTTGAATATTCACATGTACAATACATTGTTCAGTAGGATATATACTATCTATAGAATTGTGAGTTATTCCTGTAGTAATTTATCTCGCATTCTCGGTTGCTGGTCCCAGATGTCGGAACAATCTTCCACCGGATATCAGATTGGCCGCCTCAGTGGGGGGACTCTTTCAAATCAAAGCATAAATCTTATTTTGTTTATTTCCTAAAGCTTATCCGCTGTATAGCTATAGCTATAGTTGTGAGCCGCCCATGTAGCGGCATGACCGCATCACGGATTCACGGCGTTAAATAAATATTGTCGATTTTATTATTGTTATTAACAATGACAAGTCATCATCACTGTCTTCACAATCACATCTCTTCCTCCTTCCTATTCTTCCTCCTTCATTTATCTTCTTCTTCTTCTTGAATACCTATTCTTCATGCTCTTCCTTTCTTCTTCGTTTTGTTCTTGTTCCTGTTCTACTTCTGCGCTAACATTGAATTACTTCTCTTGTCAGCTTCCATTATGGTCGCCATGGAAACGTTGAATGAATCTGCGCCGACCCTAGACATCCGACCGACGAACAGTTCATCATCAACCACCCTCCTCCTCCACGCCTCCCTATCCTCCTCCTCCTTATCCTCCTCCTCCTCCTATTCCCCATCCTCCTCCTCCTCGACATTCCTCCAGGGAGGACCGAACCCCTCTCCCATCCTATTCGGCGTCATTGCTCCTCAGATCTTCTGCGTCATCACCGTCATCGGTTTCGTTGGCAACGTTCTCGTCATCTACGTCATCCTCTCAAAGCCACAGATGCGGACCGTCACCAACCTCCTGCTGCTGAATCTCGCCATCGCTGACCTCGCCTTCGTCCTCGTCATCCCTCCCGTCACCGCTTACGACTACGCCGTCACTCGATGGACGCTCGGGAGTGCCGCCTGCAAGGTCATGCACTACGTCATCAACGTCACGGCCTACGTCACTGTCTACACTCTGGTCATCGTGTCCGTCGTTCGATACTTGACCGTCGTCCACAACGCGTCCACTCTTCGCATTCGAACCAAACGCAACATCATCATCGTCGTCGGTGTCACGTGGTTGACCATGCTGCTCGTCAACATTCCATTGTTCTTCTCCTACCACGTCACCCCCGTCACCTTCAAATGCGACGCTTTGTCCGTTGAGGTCGGGCAGCGTATCTTCACCACCTTCTTCGTCTTCGCGTATCTCCTTCCGCTCTCCATCATAGCCATCTTCTCCGCCTGTATCCTCCGCCACATCGCCAAGCATCGACCTTCATCTCTCGACGCCCTGAGGTCAAGGTCAGACGCCCGGAAGCGCCAGGCCAGTCGTCTGCTCATACTCGTCGTCGTCGTCTTCGTACTACTTTGGATGCCGATGCACCTCATTCTGCTCGTGTATCACTACGCGCCGAGTCACGTGCCAAGGTCGATCGCCTATGACGTCGTCAGTCTCGTGGCGCAGTGCCTGCCCTACGTCAACTCATGTGTCAATCCGTTCATCTATAGCCACGCCTCCAAGGACTTTCGTGACGCCTTCCGCGAGGCTGTCTCCTGTCGTGCTGTGCCTCGAGGGGCGGGGTCTGCTCAAGGGGGCGTTTCCGGTGGGCGTGGCCAAGCGTCAGTGGGCGGTGCTTGCAAGACGAGTCCCCGCCTCCAAGGACCGCCCCAGAAAGGATGTTGTCATGAGAAGTGGCCTGGAGGGGTGGTTGACCGATGCGAGGTTTGTGGGCTTTGGGTTGAGCAGAGGCGCATGGAAGGCGTGGAAAGACTTAGAGTGGTAGATGGAATGCATCAAGGAAGAAAAGAAAAGTGGGTAGATGATGGTGACGAAACGCACGGACAGCAGATTGAGATGGACAAAAGAAAACCGATTCTACTTTGAATGTTGCAGACAATTGAGACGATAGACAATTGAAATTGAAATTGAATCAATGGCAAGAAATGCTCTTCTCAAAATATTACAACACACAAAAGTGAGCTCGATAGCCAATAGTAACAGCCTCGACTGCAAATGAGCGTGCTTGTTGCTGTGTCAAATCAAGGAGAATAATCGTGTCGCCCTCCTCCTTTCTCCCGTATTTGGACTGACACTGCTACGGTACGACTCCCCGTACGAGCGCTGGCGAAGTTCTAATAACGATGGCCTCAGAGCCAATTAAATGTCCCTGACAGCTGATGACTATAGTACTCCTACTAAAGACTCAACAGGTCTACCACTGACATGAATGGTAAGGCAACTGTGGCAACCGTATACGTAAGATAAAAGGAATTTCCGTTCATTCCAACGATTGTCACCTGGATTAACCTGGCGTCCTCTGCAGCGGGAAACGACGTCGGAATGAAAATCGTCATTCCAACAAAAGAATCCCACCGCCGGCGAGATGGATTGGAACACCCGAGTGCATGCATGGGCAAGTGACATGCATGCAGTAACGAACACCGCGCTGAGATAATTATTAGGCATTATAGGCCTATAATTTATCGCTGTATAGGCCCACAGACAAAGGCGAACTATCGCGAGTTCAATCATCTTCACTTGCTCAGAGACTTCGCTTATTTGCATGTAGGCTACTTACTTGAAAAGCTTAAGAAAATGCGCTGATAGGTCGAGTCTATCACTGTAGGCCTATACGTAGGCCTACATCACGGTATACGCATGTAATTCTTACTTAATATTGTGCTGTAACACTATGTAACACGATTTTTGTTCCTGGGCAATGAGTGTAATTTCCTGGTTAGTTGTGCCTCAAAAGTATAGGAAATGGTTGTTATTCTGTCTAAACTTTGCTTTTGTGGACTGGAGAATGATATTTAAGAGAAAAAACCTACTTCCGCAACAAACGAGCGAATTTGTTTGTTTTGTTTACGTAAAGGCAGAATAAAATTATATAGGTCACAAGAAACCACAAAATGACTCGAAAGCAACATGTATCAATACTAGAATGATACAAAAATTGACCACCCGAAATTTAGAAATGCGTAGTTTTTTGAGATTTACGGTTATACTGACGAACTTTCCATTATCTGTTGTCTCTGACAAGCTTCTTTTGAAGTGCTGTTCGGCCAATTTTTCCAGAAGGTACTAAAGGATGGACCGTAAGCCTACTTCCTGAATGTAGACTCACAAGTAACAAGTTTGTAGCCGAGACGAAATGGACCTATTCTTTAGTATGACAGACGATCACATGTTCAGCATTGTTCATTCACATGTCATTGGAGTAATTGTAGCCTACTCTTTCACGTATCAGCCCCCAGATCCCGTAGTCTCCCATTATGTTCTCATTGTACTATCTTTGGTAGCGACGTTAAAAGTCTAGTGTATCCTGGTGGAAGCGCTCGCCTGGCTCCTCCGAGTATGCTCCTATGTTCTCCTTGAAGTTATCAAGGTGAGCATCAAGGATATGAACTTTCAGGGACATCCTGCTTCCCATTTACTGTACCAGGTAGTTCTTCACTAGAGTCTCAACCAGTTCTACATAGTTTTCGTTCTTGTTATTGCCCAGGAAGCCTCTAACCAGCGCTACAAAGCTATTCCAAACCACTTTCTCACTCCTAGAAAGCATCTTGGACAAATCCTTACACTCCATGATTCTCTTTATCTGTGGGCCGATGGATACACCAGATTTGACCTTTGCCTCAGACATCTTAGGGATGAAACCTTGAAGGTATTTGAAAGCTACTGATTCCTTATCCAGAGGCGTGACAAATTGTTTCATTAGACCCAATTTAATATGCAGTGGTGGCATCAGCACTTTCTGAGGATCCATCAGTGGCTCCCACTTGACATTTCTGCTACCCACGTTGAACTCGGTCTGCTGGGGCCAGTCCCGCTTGTGGTAGTGCGCCTTTTTGTCTCTGCTGTCCCAAAGGCAAAGGTATAGCAAGGAAACTTTGTCCAACCCCTTGCAGACCCATCAGGAATGATACCATTTTTAAGTCTCCTATATGACATCCCAGCCGTACTCATCGAACTTCAAGGCGGCTAACAAGGTTTTCACGCTGTTGAAATCCTCTTTGAAGTGTACTGAGTGAGACAGAGGAAGAGATGGACACTTGTTCCCATTAAGGAGTAGCACGGATTTGTGGCTCCGAGATGAACTGTCAATGAAGAGAAGCCTCTCGTTCGGGTTGCAGTCGATTCCAATTTCCTGAAAAAGACTGGTCACGTTGTGACAGAAGCAGAGTCCATCTTGACTAGTAAGAAAGCATGAAAATGCTTGATGACGCTTCCTCTGATCTGCGATTTGAACACTGTCATCCAATAGGTTCCACTACTTGAGTCTAGCATTGGACTTGGTGAGACCAAGACCTCTGATGAAGTCGTTGAGGTCTTTTTGGTTTGGATAGTAGGAATTTTTGTCATGAGCTAGAAAATTATAGCCTGAATCTAAAACGTCTTCATCGCTCTCTGACTCTGATATACTTTGTTCTTCTGAAGGCGACTGATTTCTATCCAGAACAGTGGGTACCGGAAGCTCAGGGCTGTGTGGCACTGGGGCCATGGATGAAGGAAGGTCGGGGGATGTATGATAGGAGCTGCATTCTTTCCATTCCGATGTTTGGAAGGATCGACCATTCGGTAGTAGCAATTGCTTGAGTGGTCAGTGGGTTCTCGCCAGATTCTTGGTATTGCAAACTTCATTGCTCTCTTTTCCCCTCTGTACCATCATCCGCAAGAAAGTACAGACATAGCAGAATGCGTCAGCCGGATACTTTCAGCCTTTTTAAGCCATATGAGTTGTCTACAGGCTATGCACCTAGTCAGACGAACAACTAAACTGAAGTGCGTGATGGGCTCAAGGCATCTTTATTTATGGATGGATCCGATTTAACCAGGGTCTATGACAACAGAGGCCGCTACCATGGACAGAAGTTTGCTCAGCATATTACAGCACTTGAGAGCAATGTACTGAACCAGTTTTACTACAACCTGTAGCTATTTATAGGTGTGGAAGGTTCTTGCACATTCTAGAATATTCCCGGAAGTTCACAAAAGCTGTACAGCTACTATGAGTTAACACATAAATTTCAATGTACCGAAGAAGCAGTTATATTTCAGAATAATCAATCTCCTGGCCTCAAAAGCAAAGTCTTTGGGGTATAATGGCCATTTTCTATACTTTTGAGGCAGAAGCAATTAGGAAATAACATTTAATACCCAGGAACAAACAAAAAGTAAAATTTTGTTACGTAGTGTATAATCGAGAATTTAAGAAGCAGCCGATCCTGCAAGATTTAAAGCCCTGGAAGGACGTGCATATTATTATATTGTATACGCCTATCTATTGTATTATATTGTACATGAGAATCTATAAAGCGTCTCTTGCAGTTCTAAGTTAAGCTCATGGCTATTGAGAGGCGCTCTCAGCGTGACAGCCCCGAGGAAATAAGAAAGACTTCAAGAAGCGAAAATCTGCCTATATATAGGCTATGACAACTCTCTCTCTCTAGATTTTCTAGAAGATCTGACTGGGTTTTCATAGTAAGAAAACAACTATAGCCTTTAAAGACAGTCTAAAGCATATTGTTAAATAATTTCACTTGTGAATTTTTAACATTTGAATTGAATTGTATAGCCTACGTGCAGCTCGTGAATAAAACAATCTGCAATTTCGTGTCACAATATCTTCAGTCTTCGTCTCAATACCGACCGATTAAAATTCGCTCAGCATATATACGAAATAAACGTCTTCGATTTGTCTTTATGTAGGCCTATTATGCATGTAGGTCAATTGGACGGATATTAATAGGCCCTATGTCAACAGATGAGTCGCACTATAATTGGTGAATCAAGTTGTTTGTTTACAGTCGTTGGCTCATCATTAGCATCATTGTTGTCAACACCGTTCAATCCTCTTTAGCACCTCATGATGACGAGATCAGTTGTCTCAGCAGCAGCAGCAGCAGCAGTCGAGAGGATGGATGAAGAGCGAAGTTGATGATGACGAGATCAGTTGTCTCAGCAGCAGCAGCAGCAGTCGAGAGGATGGATGGAGAGCGAAGTTGATGATGAGGAAGATGATGATGATGATGATTATGATGATGAGAGCAGCTCTTTAACGATGGCTGTGTCTCCGTCTCTGAGAGTCTCTGTACCTCTCTCTGTCAACGTTCCCTCTAATATTTTTACTGTGTGCGCGGAGCTGACGGTCGCTTGAGCAACCCAAATTTCCGCCTGGGCACCATATTTTCAGATACACTAAATTTGTGTTTGAAAAATCTACAGGCCAAACTACACTAATTACACGCCTAATGTCCATTTTTAGATTAAAGATGATGTAGTCTATTGCGCAGAAATCACGTAGGCCCTATATGGTTTTAATACTTATCAGTTATCACAAACGAAAATATTAATAATAGCCTACGATAAATAATACCAAGCAAAATCTGAACTAAACCTACTTGAGACCTAGCCTACCTGAGACTATAATGATGGAGGATACATGTAGTTCTTAATCTAGCAACAAAATAATGTTCAGCGCTAAAATATCGCTGCCTCCGATCTTTCAGCAACGATCATAATTGTTGATAAAATTAATCCTGTCGATATTGACTGCCAGGCCAAGTCTCGTTGTTTCTATTCTGCTGACGCTGGAAGCTCCGTCTTTACGATCTCGCTAAGCCATGCAATCAGTTTTAAAATTAGAAGAATAGCTTTTCTTTGAAAATGCTGTTTCATATACTCTCACTCGCTTTACGTTTCGGCATAGCTTACAAATTTCACTCACTAAGAAATAACCCTGTATTAAACCGACCTCCAAAGTGAAATCCAACTCTGGTGATCTGTTTGCCATTTGACAGACAGGCCTGAAATATACGGCATCGTCCTAGGCCTAGGGTTTTCCACTCACCTATAGTGGATCACTGGAGGGGTCTTTGGCTCCACCTGTTGGAACTAACTTACCAGCCGGAGCAGCCGCCTATGACGGCAGAGCAGCTGATAAGAATCAGCAAGCATCCCCTCTAAATTGGTTGGTGCCAAGCTGGTCTTCTGGTTTCGGGTCATAGCAGGAGTCGCCAGGACGTCCCAGTTAATGACTGACACAGTTAAAGATGAGGTTGGAGCATCCCTTGTGATTAGTTATCTCTTAACAGATGTTCCTGTTTGTGACTCAATGAGTGGTGCGCTCAACTCGCACTGGGCATTAATTATTCTCTTCAAAGCCGTGACTAGATCGTCCCTCAGATTCAACCTAGGTGGGGGCGTAGGCTACGTGCTTCCAGCCTGTGTCCAGTCATTACAAAGCTCTGGAGGGGTGCGGTTATAGTCATTAGTTGGGGTATTCGTCCGGGGATAATTGACTGTTGAATGGCTATATGGCAGCTTGGTAGTCGTCCGCGCGCACAGATTTTGACCACTCGGTGGGAAAATATGAGATCAAAAATCAATGACTTACGTCAAGTTAAACAAATTTAACAAAACCTTAGTTTATATGCACTTCCTACAAAAAGTTGTGAGCGGAGATTTGAAACTGCTGCGCGGGGGTTTAAAATGAGGTGCGCGGCCGCGCACCCGCGCAGCTTAGAGGGAACGTTGGCTGTATCTCTTTCTGTCCTGCCCTCTGTCTCTGTCTCCGTCTATTCTCTCTGTCATTGTCCCTCTGTATCTCTGTCTGTCTGTCTCTATATGTGTTTCTCTCCTTCTCTCTTTTTCTGTTTTTATGTGTCTCTGTGTGTGTGTGTGTGTGTGTGTGTGTCCATCTCTGTGTTACTATGTCTCTGTGTCTGTCTGTCTCGCATTAATATCAAGGTCATCTGATGGCAATTAATTACAAACATCTTTTCTTTCGTCAATAATTATTGTCAGCAAACATCGATCAAAACAACAATTGATCTTCAATCATCAGAAATGCAGATGTTCTTCGTGCTTTCAACTTTCAAGTCATCACGCCACGATTATTCAAGTTAGACCCATGCATGCTCTAATGTGTTCCCATATCAATCATTCAAATTGCTCAATTATAGGCTGCAGATTACCTAAACGCTTTCCTTGTAGATTACTTAAATGTGCGGCTGGGCCACATCCAGAGCACCTGACGAATTGACATCCATAATTATATCCGTTGATCGATTGACCAGAACATTGAAATTACATCACTTCAAAGCTGCGTTTATTGCTTATCTGACCAATCAAACTTTCTTGCATAAATCTCGTCTTTCTTCTTTTGCCGTGGCTCTACTGGGAGCGCTCCTGTCACGTGTAGATTTCTTAAAAGGGACGCTATAAATATAAATTAATTCATCCATAGAATTCATGATTGAATATAATAGATCACTTTAATTAATGAGCGAAATTGGCCGCACACCTGAGACCCTCGATCAGTGTTGCATCAGACATCAGAATCTTCTGCCCAGAGCGGAGTTGACGGCTGCGCTTTAGGTTATAAGCTGAATAGAGGGACAAAGATGGAAAGGTGTCTGGATGTAACGTAATGTAGTCTAGGTCTGCGAAATATCACAGCGCTACACAAAAGCAAACTCAGAAGACCAACTTGCGCACGCACGCACACACACACACGCACACTCAAACACACACACACCTTTCCTCACAGGGTGATACAGCTAAGACTAAATAACTCGCAAAGGATGGCCGGTTCAAACATTATTATGCTCTGTTCTGCGCAAAGTCACGCGCAGGTATAGATTGGGAATTGGGATATACATGTACAAGGAAGGCGAGGAAATTGTCACGAACCTTGGTTGAAATTATTGAAAGTATTGCAAAGCGAAAAGTGACGAGTGACATGTTCACAATGGTCCAAGACATTCTTCATTGAATTGAATTTTTATCTCAAGCAAATATCTATACTATATGCTCTGCACAGAATTTTGAGTTGAATCGACTCTCGTATTACGAACCGTGGCATTAAATCTCTGCGTTTTGACCATAAAACCATTCACTGTAGGCACAACCTTCGTTTGCAATGTAGTATTTGCAGTATAGGCTAATAAAATTATTTTTTTCCGGCTTGAGTTCTTGGAGATTGACGGAGACAAAACACACGCAACCTACTTAAAATGAAACACTGTAGTAGATAGTATACCGTCAGCCACAAGCGACGCCTAACCCGGACGGTCCCCCTCAATGGGTGTGGTGGCGTGGCGGGGGGGACGGCCCATGCATTTGTCCCCCCTCCAACGTTAGAAGAAGCAGAGATCTTAGAAGAAATGATGTAACGACAAAAAAGGTAGGCCTAATAAGATATTTTGGCCGGAAAAACTGGTAGGGGCCGATGTTTTTGAAGAAATTCCAACACAAAACGACTAAAAAAGGTCATCACCTTTTTTTACAGAGAAAATTGGGTTTTCCCTATAAATTTCGGCCAAATGACTAAAAAAAGGTCGTCAGAAATTTTTGCCGGCAAAAAGATGGAAAATTTCGTCAGCGACTCAGCCATTCGTCCGCCCAAAATCTCGCGTCCTTCCTTCGGCCACTCGTTCGTCCCCCGCAAGTCTCCGTCCAGTGGCGGCGCCAGGATTTCAGTTTTGTTGGGCTGAAATTGCGGGAGAAAATTTTCTGTTTTCAGTCGCCAACATTTATGACGACCTTTTATTTGGTCATTTTGGTCGAAATCTTGGAAAATGCTTCTTTTCATATCCGCCCGAACTGTCTGCCAAACCTCGTGCGTACCTTTACGGTTCTTTTTGGGGGGCTAAAGAGGGTTAATCGTGCAATTTTTTCTTTTTTACATGAGAAAAAGGATCGACTGTTTTATGGGGGGGGCTTAGCCCCCATATCCCCCCTAGCGCGCGGCCGCTACTGTCTCCGTCCAAGTCTAGAGACTCTGAGCATCCAGCCAAGGCACCCATGCCATCTGACAGCTGGAGCAGGGTCGACGGGATCCGTTGGTTGGCGTGCACGTGTGTATCAACCCGTCACTTAGGGATGCTTTCAGCTGTATGCTGTGCATTAGTTTGCTAACTGATGCAAATATTCCTTGAAATCACATTTAACAGTATACGTATACGCAATATGTTAGACTACCTGCAGCGGATAGAGCGCCTCTATATAGGGGCATACGCCCCGAGATATCTTAAGTGCGCGCTATATGATGAGAATGGATGAATAAATGAAAGGGTTTCTTTGCGAAGGAAAGGTTTAGATGCATGACCTGCACTCGACTTGCATCGAGTTCTAAACAGGATTCAAGATTAAATAGGAATTCTTGCGATGGCGATTGGGTTGCGACGAACGACCGACGAGAGACCGCAATAAAAAGAGAAAAGAAGCCGAAAAACAGTCGGAGGTGAATTAACGAAGCGAACATGACATCTTAACATCGTCGTGGATTTCGTTTCACGAGGCGAAGAAAATCACGAAGGGTATACGTTGGAAGAAATGAAACCCTATAGGCTTACTACATGACATGTGAGGCTTAGAGAGCTGACCCGCGTATAGGATTGTATGCGCCTATAATACCACGAAGGGCTTCAATGCACGAGGGAAGCCACAAAATCTCCGACGCTTGAAGACTCGGTCATGCATTATATATAATATTATATATATCGTGTGCATGTGTGTGCATGCGCGCAACTGTGCACATTATTTATAATAATTATCTAAAGGCAGCCAGTATAGACAGAATATATATATATATATATATATATATATATATAATATGATCATATATGGAAAGTATATTTATATAGATATAAAATAGGGCCTACACATAATATTATATAATTATATTCATACCCACAAATATGTTAGGGTGTTCAAACTATTAAAGACATTTTGAAACGTTTGACGGGCACTATCGGCTAATTTCACGCCGCATTAAATTATGACCGATCGCATGCAAAACTTTTCTCATTCCAACTCTTGGCTAGAGTTCGCTCAACCTTTAAAATGCCATCACTTCAGCCTCCCTATCCGAACGTAGCCTACTTGTCTGGCGCGGTGGTGTAGTGGTGGCGTCGTTGCCTTGAAGCCGGAAGGTTCGAGTTTCGAATCCACCTCGCCGCGTAGGGATCTTGGGCAAGTCTTTCACTCGCAATTGCTCAGCGCTTCGACGTGATACTCCGATGCAGTGTCCGCTCTGCATTCGGGAGCGCCTCTGAGTAGTGAGAGCTTGAAGGGGCGCTATAACAAGTGCGCATACAAACAAACAAGCATAAAAACAATAGCCTACTTAACCAATTGCAACAACCGAGCGGAAACCATTTTGACGTGACACGGTCTGCACGCAGGCGTCGCCATATTGATCGACTATAGCCTACCTTTGCGGCGTTGTTATTACAAGTTATTAAGCGTATAGGCTATAGTCCGTCGCTTCAGCGTTTTCCAATGCAATAGCAAAGCATCGTTCTCGCTTTCCGAATACATTTGAATGAATTAGCGTCAACATTTGTCCAATTTTACAGATTTAGTCCACTTGCTCCTTTGTACTGATTTTAAACTTATTGGCACAGCACTTGTCCGGAAAACAGGACACGTAGGCCCTAGGCCTATATATCCCTACATATGGAGGTGCATACCGTCTTCTCAGGTAACCTATGACGTAAACCTATAATGATATTATAATTTTCGTTCATTCAATAATCCGGTTGACAGACCGCAGCCGATTACAGTATAGCCTACTGCAGTTCTAAAGAATCCACTACAGTTAATACCGCGACAGTAAATACCGGACAGTTTATCCTGACACAATTAATCCGAGTAGGCCTATCCCCCAAAAGTTTACCACACAGACTTTATCCCACGACAGTTTATAGGCCTAGCACCGAAACAATAATCACACAACGTTTGATACTGCGGCACTTAGGCCTACACCTAATGGGGGGACTACCACGACACTAAAATAGCTTTTAATTATAATTATCGACTAAAAGAAATCCCTTTGCAGATTAGGCCTACGAGTTAAATAGGGCTTAGGTCTATATATATTATAGCTGTTACATTTTAGCAAGGAACCGACTTTGAAGCTATCGCCGTTGAACCATAGCCCTTTCCCTGGTGGGAAATGTTGATTATGTGATTATATTGGGACCTCGTGTTGTCAGGCGAGCTTGCAATTCAACTGAACCGATTTCTTACATCACCAAACCGTGGTTCCGTTGGCATTGTCGCGATGTTTAGTGCTTCACAATTGCAATAATTTATTTGACAGTTTGTCTACACCTTTGCTATTGCGACGGTACACATAGGCTACAGCACTTTGAAAATAAGCGAATAGCCTATACAATATAGCCTACATGTTGCAGAATAACGTCTGACTTTGATACACGTTCGACATGTTGAAGTTTTGCAATTATTTCAATTTTCCGGAAATTGTTTTCGGAAAGTCGATCATGAATTTTGTTGACGACTTCTCCGAAAACGAATCGAGAAACAGAGACAGAAAGTTGCTTCATGTGGAAAGCGCTCGTTTTAAGTGTCATTAAAGAAGCCCTGTTTGATGCTTGTAGACCATATACAAGCATATACAATAGCCTATATACATGTATATATTTATAGAGGAGCAGCTTGTGTCTAGGTAGGCCTACATTTGGAACGCATAAGGTGAAGACACAGAATTTGGCGTCATGTCATCTTCGCTTCTGTAATCAGCCCTATAGCACTTGGCCCATATAATTATAGAGATGCTATTTAACTTGTCTTATTAGACAAAATGCCTATCTGTCTAAGAATAATAATGATTATCATGATCAGAATAATTATGGTGTTGGTGGCAGTGATCATGACGGCGATGATGACGACTACGACGATGATAATTATTGCAATGACGATGACCATAGATATATTATGATCACGTGACGATTATGCTCGCTTTGAGTCTTGAGAGCTCAAAGAAGGTCTTCCACCGAGGAGAAAAACAATAATAAACATCGTCTCTTCTTCGTAGGAAAAGTAAGGAGTTCAAAACCCTCCAGTCAAAATTTATGGGATTTTCTCGAACCTCAAATAGGCCTAACACCCATGATGGTCTGTCTATAAGCCTATAGCTACGTCTTGACTTTCATGAAGCACACACAGAAACCTTGTAGGAGCAATGATAGTTCGAAAAGTTCAGTTTCTGCAATCGTGTGCATCAAGTTAATAGACCGACAGTCGAAGCTAAACGCATGGAAACGGAGTCCTGATGAGTGCTGGATGATGATCCGCTGAAGCCGTTAGGATTGAAAGAATTGCTTTGAGAATAATCGTGGCATGCGTTGATTACACGTAGAATATCGAGTTGAATGTCTGATCGACGACATTCGAGTCGTTGGTTGAGTTGGTGATGTTGAAGAAGGTGTTGTTGATGGTTGATGGATCGATGGGACAATCGCACTGGGCAGAGGGAATGTTCTGCAGTGGATTGTTAAACTGCATGAGGAGGAAAAAGAATGACAACAGCAAGCCCATGATCTGAAACATATATATTGGACGACAACCAAATATTATTATAATCATCCATTAATTGGTCTTAATTTATATAATCCGTCTATGATGTCATCGTCTGCTGCCCATCTGTTAATTGTAATAATAATAATAATAATAATAATAATAATAATAATAATAATAATAATAATAATAATAATAATAATAATAATAATAATAATAATAATAATGGTAGTTACAGTAGTAGTGGTAGTAGTAGAAGTAGTAGTAGTAGTAGTGGTAGTAGTAGTAGTAGTAGTAGTAGTAGTAGTAGGCCTAGTAGTAGTAGTAGTAGTAGTAGTAGTAGTAGTAGTAGTAGTAGTAGTAGTAGTAGTAGTAGTAGTAGTAGTAGTAGTAGTAGTAGTAGTAGTAGTAGTAGTAGGCCCTAGTAGTAGTAGTAGTAGTAGTAGTAGTAGTAGTAGTAGTAGTAGTAGTAGTAGTAGTAGTAGTAGTAGTAGTAGTAGTAGTAACAACGGTAGTGGAAGTAGAAGTAGCAATAGTAGCAGCAGCAGCATAAGACTACTGAATGACGGCTTGTAAAGGTGAGTAAACATAATTTTAGGCGTTTGTTCAAATTATTTCGCTTCTTTTCGATCAATAGCCTAACACTGCATTCATAATTATAATAACTGTTATTGACGAAGGAGGTAGGGTAATATCTTCGTGGTGTTGTGATCTTTCAGCTATTAAGAACAAAGTGAGCAGCTGTACGATCGGCGTCTTTGACCTGCATCCACGTCTGTTCTTAGTAAATGTTCCTTGCGCACAATGATTAATTATTAATGCGCAGTGTGTAGATCCGCTTTGAAAATATTATCAGCCACTCACTGTTAGCATCGCTGGTTTGTTGATGTCAAACATATCCCAGGCGGTTAGACCAACAGAAGTTCCAGTCAACTTGTTCAGAAACATGTTTATCTATAAAAGAAGAACATCACGAAGTTCTGTAATAATGTAATAATTATTCTTGAATTATATTTTGACTGTTTATGTCATGTTTCCCAAAGTATACCGTCGCTGTCTGGTATAAGCGGAATCACTCTCTTCAGGTATAATACTCGATTGCTCTCCCTTACAAAGGTCAGCGCAGTTGTTGCTGTTTTAAGCTACACAATCAGTCAATTGATGCGTTTAATTTCTCTGAATAATTTACCCATTTTTCGTTCCTTGGGAACATTAAACAAATTGAATTTGATTTAATATTGTCATATGATCCTGTTTTAAACTTCCATCCTAGGCAAAATATCCTTCGGCTACCAATGAAAATCTACTCAGCTTCAACTTCTCCATTTTCCTTCCCATACCGATCCATCAACCTCCTCTGTAGACCGAGCTGTACTTAAAACGCGTTTGACCTCTACATCGCACTCCATGACTTCCGCCGTTCCACGATTAATGTTTTCATGTTAGCCACAGCCTTGGATTATAACCTGGCATGAAAACGGGTAATTAATCATCCTTCTCTTGTGCAATTCACTTTATAATAATAATTGATATAGCGACGACCTTCAACTGATCTCCCTCACTTTAATTTGCTTGACGCTGAGATGTTCGTCTAGCTGTTACACGATTCATTACAATTTACATAATTTTTCTGGTCAAGTGCAAAGAATATTTTCTTCTTTACGATGCTATCGAATGCTCTCGCCAGACTTTCATATTAGACCACCTATTCTCAATGGAACTCAGTCTGTTCCAAAAATGACAATGGCATGAAGCTATAATTGTTATGGTTGACAATAGCATTATTGTTCACCTCGAGCTGGCGTTCAGTCGATGCGTTGCTGGCTGTGATGCTGTAGATGAATGGGAGAATGGAATGAGCCTGAAAGACAAAGAGACTCATGAGTCGACTCATATAGCGCCAGTCTGTGACTTGACTTAGTATATTAGCCAGCTCAGTAATTAATGAACCAACGAATCACTGAATAAATTGATTAATCAGTCAATGAGTAATTTTTAAATTGAGCAAATTTATGCATCGAAGCAAATATATACAGTACATGTATATATAGTATAATGTAATTATGATCTTGTATTACATCATTCATATCATGTATACGTATTTAAGATGAATATAAAACGTATTTTATGGAGGGATATAGATTTATTTTTACATGAGGGCATGTAATCATAAATAATGTATATGTGTGCGTGTGTGTAGGTGCGTGTGTGTGTAGGTGTGTGTGTATATAGTGTATTGATGTGTGTGGGTGTATAGGTAGGTATACGTGTACGTCAGCACATGTACGTATATTATATGCATTTAGTTGGTTTTCTATCAGACGAGAAATGTTAAGGTCTTCGTGCGATGTAATTGAAGAAGTCAGTTAAACATTCGTCAGCCACTCATCCATCAGAGTCTCAGTCTCCCACCGTTAGATCTAATGACATTCGTCTTCAATGTCAAATGCATTCCCATCTAATAACAGGACTTAATGAATGGATGGATGGATGGAATGAATGGATGGAATGATGTATGTGAGACTGGTGAATGGATGGATTCATAGAAGCATTTATATAGCGCCCCTTCAACGTTGCTCCCGAACGAGCCCCGGTTAAAAGAGAAAAGTTTTAATTAAGATTGCGATGGAACCTGGAGATCCTGGAGAGCGGGCGGAGGTGGAGAGGAAGAGCATTCCAGACCAGAGATGGATGGGTTTTTGTTAGAGAGAAAGATCGTCGAGTGGATGGATGGGTGGATGGAAGGAACGGCGGATGGGTGGATGGATGAGCTTGAAGATAGATGGATGGATGGATGTATCAACGGTGGATATGGATTGGTGGATGGATGATTCGACAGATGAGATGTATGAGATGGATGAGATGGATGGATGAGCGAATAAGGGAGATAGATAACATAACACAACATAATTAATAAGGTTTTTGCTCCCAGGACACAAGAACATACAATTTCAAATGAGTGCTAAGTTGGGATACAAACGGAGGACATGAAGGGACCATGCAGAGTTCAGCTAAGCATGGCCACCTGCATGTATGTGCCAGTGTACAGTTAAATGGGGAAGTTGGTGACATACACTGTAGATCAATGAAAGAATGGGTACATGTACATGTACATGCATGGATAGATGGGTGATTGAATGAGATGGATAAATGGATAGATGGATGGATGGATCGAAGGATGGGTGGGTGAATGAGACTGGATGGATGGATTGCACGGATAGAGCACAGACGAATGTATGAAAGGAAGGGAGGACGAATGAGGTGGGTTGGATGGATGGATTGATAGATGAATACATTGATTAATGAATTATTGATGAGTGAGAGATATGAGGTGGATGAATGGATGGATCAGGTGAATATGAGGATAGACAGACAGACAGATGGATAGATGGATGGGTGGATAGATAGATAGATAGATAGATAGATAGATAGATAGATAGATAGATGGATAGATAGATGGATAGATAGGTGGATGGATGGATGGATGGATAGATAGATAGATGGATAGATGGATAGATGGATAGATAGATGGATAGATGGATAGATGTCCATTACACCTCGAGTTTTTTATTCGAAACTGAAGTCAAACCTTTACAAGAACTCACATTTCTCATCTGATCCTCCACCTTTCAATTCCCAGCCCAGGCGACACCCACCTTAGTAGTTATCCCACCCCCTCTGATTCTATGGTACCTCGACCGGGACCACTTTCGGACTACTCTTACGGACGGCCATTTTGACTCAACGCATCGCTCGTGAATAATCTTGTGCCTCGCGCTTGGCTTTCGTGTAGCGCTTTAGAAGTTTGTAGATGACAATTAGGATGACGATTACGATTACGATTAGTATGAGGATGAATAATTGAAATTCGACCTGTGTGTTGACAGCGATGGATGCGATGGAAACGAGGATCGTCTGTCCAGCGACGAAGATCATCCAGAACGCTTCCATCGCCATAGCAACGGGAGTCTGGTCAGGGAGGAGGAGGGTGTAGGTGAGAAGGCAGAAGACCGGAATCTCAACGAGGTAGGTGTTGGCGATGAAGTGCTTGAACAGACCATCAACGTTCTCAACCATCTTACACCTGACAACATCACCATCACATCAATTGCCACCTTCATGCATGTACACCTATAGTAGCGGTCGTTGTTATTGTTATATAGCACCATTAAGAGTGTTAAACAATTATTAATGTCTCTGGTTTTAAACCTATAGATGATGTCGTTGTGAATTAGACAATTGCATTGTGTAGAAAACAGTGCTCATCAATCTGTGCTCAACTATCCAATATGACTTATGCCTGGTCCGTTTAGGTCACTCTGTTAGAATGCACAGCCGTTCCTTCTCTGTTTTTGGACCAGAAACCTGGAACCGGGATCGGGAGAGCCTCTGAGTAGTAATATTGAAGGGGCGCTATGTAAATTATGATCGACTGATTGATTGGTTGGAAGAGTGGCCAGTGTCAGATCCACTCACAATGTCTGTCACTCGTAGAACCAACAAAAACATTTCACGCCGACTGCAGCTGATAGATTTGCGTTTAAGAAGCTCTGTACAAACGTTGATTTCAGAAGGTTTGTAAACTAGTATTTTATGTGCACAAATTGGCTAAGATCGATCGGGCAGTGAAGGTCAAATTGGAAGGAAAGTCACGACAAAAAAAGTTACGTAGGATAATCCATTAAACGCAAGGCATACAGCCTAGGAGAAGGATGAAGTAGGCTAGATGAAAACGAGTTTGTAGGCTATCTATAGCACGTCTAAGCAAGGGCGGATACAGAAATTTTCGAAGGGGGGGCCAAAGTCCTACGGAACCACTCATGGGGGGGCCACGTCTACTTTCCGAGCAAAATTGGTGGTCAAAAATAAAGAAATTTCAAAATGGGGGGGCCATGGCCGGATTGGCCCCCCCCTGGATCCGCCCCTGCGTCTAAGCACGTCTTTGGTTGCTGTAGCAACTGTTAGCATCATAGGGCATGCGATTTTGTGCAAGATGTGTCTTGTTAAAGCACGTTAGAAATAATAAATTGTATTGTGTTATTTAGTGTTAAGCTACCCGCTGTGCAGCCGACCTGTGTGTCGTGCGAAGCGGGCCGAATTTCGTATAACCTGTATCTGTAATCATTCTGCGGTTTGTCAGATTGAATTTCATTAAACGAATATAGATAGATAGATAGATAAGCACGATGTTTAGAAAACAAATGTCACCTAGTTTTCGGTCCTGTATCTCTTGCTTTCTCTGGAAAAACCGTAAACCCTTTCTCCATCAGATATCCATCTGATCTCCTCCATCCCACTCCCAAATTTTCTTTCATCTTCCTCATCAATATCCGAGTCGTTTTGTCCCACTTCTCAGGCAAAATTACCCTACCAACCCTTATCCACCGGGAAATTACGAAACATAACATTTTACTCGGTAAACCAACATCAGACAGGTCTTAGGTCTGATTGCATCCATGTCTTCAAAATTGTATCAGTTTACCCAGGAAACCGAAAATGGAGCGAAAGTTTTGCTAGCCAAACTCATCTGAGAGCATTTGATTGAAAGATGTATACTGTATAGATTGGCATGGTCAACTGTAAGAAGTAAGCAACTGAGCAGTTAGCCTACTTAACTATCATAATAGGCCTAATTTTAATTATTTTAAACTAAAAATAAATAGAATAAATAGAATATAGCGTATACACATCACGAAGAAGCAAACTAACTAATTGGTTAGATTCATGATGACGAGACCTGCTCTGATGTGTGACCCTGAATCGTTCAAGGTCATCGGTGAATCTTCCGTCTTCGGTGATCTTCAGTTTGAAGGTTCGACACAGATATTCGAATTCCTTGTAGAGCAGATAGCAGACGATCGAGAAGAATCCGATGAAGAGGAAGCAGACGACGACGTTCCAAGTGAAGAGCAGCAGAATCGAGACGCGGAGGAACACATCGAGCGGCACAGGAACCTCTGGATAGTACTCGTAGGGGGTCAAGGCCACATCGTAGACACCGAGCAGATCGGGGTTCCTGGAGAAGATACCGTATCCGAAGAGAGCGACTGTGATGGAAAGGAGGACACAGGTGACGACGAGAAAGATGGTCATCATCTTGGAGAGAGCGTTTTCGTATGGAATGATTCCATCGGTGAAGAAGAGGGAGTCGAGGTTGATGAGGAATTCCTGGAAGCCACCCTTACGACGGTGCCAGAAGATGAGCGACAGCAGGACGCGGCTGAAGCCCTCGAACCAAAGCGCCATCCACGTCAGCTTGAAGGAGAAGGATTGGTTGAAGCCGGTCACCTGGTCGAATGCAGAGAAGGATCGGAGAAGGTTGGCCGCGAGAAGGGCACAAACGACGCAGCTGTACGTCTCGGACTTCGCTGGCATCTTACGAAGACATCCTGCGAATCGTCTGCTGCAGCATCCGGTGCTGGTGACGTCCAGCTCACCACGTCGTCGGATGAAGAAGATTCCGGAGATCCTCATGGCCCAGAAGAACGGACGGAGGATCTTGTAGACGAGGGTGGAGTCGACGGTTCTTAGCTCGGGGACGACCTTCTGCGCTGCCCCCCGCGCCTTCCCGCTGCGCCCCAGTCCCACCATCGTCATACTGAGGGCAGCGAACGAGCGATGAGGGGCACCGGGTGGCTGGTGTCTCCTATGAGGAAGGCCCTCCGTGGCCATTGCACCCCCATGGGGGTCCGACGCTGCTGATGCAAATTTGGTGCTCGGTCTAAACGCTCTTAGGATGATGGGAGTGATGTCTGTAGGAGGCAGAGGGTCGACTGCTCCAAAGATGACCTGCTTCTTTGTATCACCAGAAGCAGCTTCCATCTCAGGTAGCTGAACGCCAGTGACACATTCTTCCTCATTCACTACAGACATTCCAGGTAATGTCTCTTTCGTCGAGCGTTGTTCAAGCGAGAGATCAATTGCTGGTTCGACTTCACTGGAAAATAACTTTGAGTCAACCGCTGCAGGGTTTCCAGAACTGGATTTAATATGAAGAATGTTTTGCTCAGTTGGATGCGGTGAGTTATTCTCGCTCAGAGGAAACGGATGAACAGGATGTGATGTTAGACCACCTGCATATGTCATGCCAATTAGCTCATCCGCCATTATTGCCTTAATTCCAACAATGTCCCTCGCTTTATACGAAACAGCAACTACAGATTTAGTTGGTTCAGCTCTACGAAAGAATTTATCTGTAAGAAAGTTTATGCAATATGTGTCTGCTATCATTATTTTTAATAGACATCATATTTAAAATGTTTATTTTTGTGCCACTAGGGACAAATTAAGATCCCTCTAAGAATTTAGGCTAGCGTAATTGCTGAGTGCGGGGCGCGGTGTTATAGTGGGTAGGCCCTATATGTTCGTTGTCTTGCAGCCGAAGGGTTCCAGATTCGAATCCACCTTAAGTCGCCGACTCGCCGCATCCGGCTTGACCTCCCCGGATTTTGACCTGGCACCGGAGCGAAAAAGGCAGCTCTGGTTATTGTGGACTTGATATAGCGCCGGTGAATAAATTGGTCTCCCTGACGTGGCTTTTGTGGGCGCTGAGAAATTCTCGAAGATTTACGTTACATACTTACATTACATCAGAGACCTTGAGCATTAGGCTAAGTCTCTTCACTCGCAATTGCTCAAGCGCTTTGGCGTGAGTAGCAACCTTGATTGGGCGCTATAGCAAAGTGCACATAGGTACAGGGTGGCTGTCAGATTAATAATTTTGCTAATAATTTTTATAATAATAGCAATAATAATGCTCAAGGTCCATGACCGTCCAGGCAATGAAATTGAAATTTAAAAAAAGAAAATGGTCAGGGTGTCAATGACAGACAAAATGTGTAGGCCTAGGCCTATTCAGACATTTCATGATCAAGATCCTTGAGATACAAAGCTTCGAGCACCGCTTAGGGCCTTATAAGGCTACTCTGATAAACAGTGAGAGTTCAAAAATTAAGAGTTAGGCTGAGAGTTAAGAGTTTTGCGTCGATGAAAGGAGATCGGCTCGATGTCAATGATTCTGGTTTCATTGAGAAAACCAATGGTCCCAATTAAATCTCCAGATTTGAATCCGATAGATTGATAATCAACTTTGGGTAACTATGCTGGAGAAATATCGCAATCTGCAACCAAAACCAGAAGCAAAGAAGAAAATTGATCGTCACATGGGAGTTGATATGGGAAGATTTGCTTTTGGAACACATCAACAAGGCTTTCAAGAACTTTACAAAGACTCATTTCAAGTTTGAGTACTGGTGGTGGAAACATTGAACATTGAACACATGTTGGGAAGCACTATCAAGTTCATTATTTTGATAACAGTTTTTTAAGATGTGACTCAATAAAATCGCTTTTTGCTACTTTTTGTTGCGTTACGTTTTTGAATCGTCAAAAAACAGTGGGTGGTCTCACAAAAAATGATACAACTCTTGTTCTGTTTAAAATATTTTGATGAAATCTGGCCATCATGCGTAGCCTATATATGAATTGTCTTTAAGCCTGTAAAATGTGATTTGGAAATTATGGTCAAGATAGCCGAAAAACCCGTAAGGGGGGGTCTTTTTTTATGGCCCTCCCTGTACATACACACATGCATACATACATACATACATACATACATACATACATACATACATACATACATACATACATACATACATACATACATACATACATACATACATACATACATACATACATACATACATACATACATAGGCCTACATGCATGCATGCATACATACATGTGGGGCGCGGTGGTGTAGTGGTGGCGTCGTTGCCTTGAAGCCGGAAGGTTCGAGGTTCGAATCCACCTCGCCGCGTAAGGACCTTGGGCAAGTTCTTCGCTCACAATTGCTCAGTGCTTCGGCGTGAAACTCCGATGCAGTGTCCGCTCTGCATTCGGGAGCGCCTCTGAGTAGAGAGATTGAAGGGGCGCTATAACAAGTGCACATACATACAAACAAACAAACAATGCATAGGCCTATAAAGGGTGAAACGTCTGCAGAAAGTACTAGGCTACTATATTAAATTTAATTTTTAGTATTATCACATTAATTGTTGCGATTCGCGCTAAGATTAGGCCTATCCATAATCCATTAAGTCTAAATGCGACTTTAAAATAGGGCTTAGTTTATTCGACTATAGCATATGTACATGCAGATGCGAATTTTCATGATACTAGAAAATTCCACTCTAGACAGCTTCCTATGTTCATAAGCCTATAAAATACCGGTATGTCTATATATAAGTCTAAGGCCGACACTGAAAATAAAATGTTAATTATTGCTATGATTTATTAGCATCATCAAAGACATCAAAGTTTCTACAATTGGTTTAGTTGCAAATAAAATTTATTAAACCTTTTGATTGACTAATGAGAATGAATTATGCAATTGCCATTGATTGATGACACAAACCTACCTACCTCTTTGTTCCGATATTCAGATGTTTGAGCGGAAAGACGCGAAGCTCCTTTTCTCTTGTTGTTGTTGTTGTTGTTATCATATAGTCCTAAGCGCTTCAGCATTCAATGCTCAGTTAAAATGCTCATTAACAATGCTAATAATAAGAATGCTGCTCAAGTAGCAATGAGAATCTTGTAACCTAAAAGGTGTTTAAAGCAGTTGAGAACAACACGATGAGTTTAGAACAGTTCTCTCCAACCGACTGAGATCAAGGCAGCGGAGTTCGATGCGTGGAATAAGTATTACATTTTATAATTTACATAATATTATATCCTGCATCATGCAGTAAGGCAAGTAAACTAAAGCAGGCAGAACGACGCACATTCTCAAACATACATATAGGCATACATAGGCAGACGCATAGGCCTACTCACTCACACACGCATACAAGCATATACTCATGTAGACATAAAACAAATGCATGAACAGGTAGGCTACACGTGGACAGACCAACAGACACACACAGACAGATAAAGAAAAAGACGGACAGAGGGACAGATGAGGGAGAGACAAAGAGGAACGGACGGATGGAGAGACAGACACACACACACCCACACACACCGAGACAGAGAGATTGAGACAGATAGAGAGAGGGATCAACTGAGTATGACCGTGGGAAAGACATGGTCTGTTCGTTATGCTTGATGAACTTGAACAGTTCCTTGATCGTTCTTTAAGGATCCTTTGAAGATGCTCTCTCTCTCCATCAACGATAATATTACAATCAATCTCATCTCTCCTCAGCCTCCTCTTCAGAATATCATCGTCGGCGTTATTCGACTGTGAACTCGAACACTTGTTCCTCTTCACGAACGTTGTTCTAGATTAGCGAATTATGGTGCTCTAGTGCACATAATCATTATATACCTAATGCATCGATCTCAAGCAGTTTTCCTGAATGTGCACAGTGCACCATTATCAGAAAATATAGCCTAATAGGGACCTATACTTACTCGCAAACAAACATACATGCATGCATGCATACATACGTAGTATTATGTACGAATGCATCTCTAACGCATGAATGTTTGTATGCATATATGATGTATGTATGAAAGCGCATGTTCGTTTCTTGAAGAAAAGCCCTCACCAACATCAATAGCCCTTTGATGAACAGACCCTTCATACAAAATTTAACAGCACTTCGAAGACAAGCGCAAACCCTCTGTTCCACTCTGTAACCTAGTGAGTGGGTCAAATGCAAAACGACTAAAACTGAGAGTAACTGAACACAGTGATCAGCAATGTCCGAACAAACATTCCATTGTATTTGATAAAGAAATGAAGATCAGCTCCATTTATTATTTGGCCATTTATTATCTGTTCATTCGAGAAGACCAGACCTTATTCAACCATAAGTCTTTGACAGCCATGGGTATGATGGGTATGAGACGAAGTCTTAATGCGAGTCCTCAACCTCGCCATCTTATCAACATCGTGCAATCGATGATGCTGTACTCATTACAGCTGCGGTGGCTGTGGCAGTGGCGGCGCCAGGATTTCAGTTTTGGGGGCTGAAGCCTCGACCGAAATCTCATGAAAATTTTCCATTTTCGCCGCCAAAATTTCTGACCTTTTTTTAGTCGTCAGCCCAATATCGTGGATATTTGACTGTAAAAAATTTCGGACGACCCTTTTTTTAGGGGGGGGGCTGAGCCTCTTGTAGGGGGGCTTAGCCCCCCAGCGCCGCCACTGGGCTGTGGCGAGTGGTTATAAACATTTAAAATAATAATAATATTCGTTTAACTGGTAGAATAACCAGTCGACATAACGCGACAGTTAATCTTTTACCCATTTGCCCTGAGAATATCTGCTGAAAACGGGCTTAAAATTTAAAAACGAACGGGTAAAGGGTTAAAAAGCACAAAGGAGCAGAGAATAAAGCCTAATAAAAATTTTTATACAGCATCCGTGTTATGAAATTTTTATTGTTTTTATTGTTTAGTCCAAATGGATGCAGCCTAGGGCGCAGATTGTATTTAACAGGACGTCTATTTATAAGAGAAAAACTTAGGAAGAACATTTCACACATTTCAGTCCGGGTTGGGTTTAATATACCCTACCCTGATCTTGCAGTGGACAGTCAAGTATGCTAACCACTTACAATAGTGGTTCCCAACGGGCCTAAAAAAGGGCCCTCATCTCTCAAAGAATTAACAAAAATAAATGAAAAAATTGACAATTTGGACAGAATAGAACACAGAATTGTTTTCTATTTCAAATTATTCGATTTTGACGTCTATAAATAACATCAGACATTCCATTTTGAATCAATAATAACAATTTTAAATTGATTTTAGTTAAATAAATTTTAGCCTTGTGGCTCCTGACCATCAACTAAGAAAAAGTGGCACTCGTGTCCTCCAACATAGAAAAAGTGGCCCTAAAGTCAAAAAAGGTTGCGAACCACTGACTTACAAGATACTGCACATTTGTTATAATCATGTAACCGAAGAATCTGTGCGATGAAAATAAAAATTCCTGGGGCTTTGGTGAGGTGATGGTGAGGCAACGATCTAGTCCAGTAATCGTCATGCTATGGAATTACAACTCCACCAAC
Organism: Lumbricus terrestris; assembly: GCA_949752735.1. Classification (NCBI taxonomy): domain Eukaryota; kingdom Metazoa; phylum Annelida; class Clitellata; order Crassiclitellata; family Lumbricidae; genus Lumbricus; species Lumbricus terrestris. Next base: position 68,777,649 of record OX457040.1, on the reverse strand, counting down.
TCTGACGGGTGCCTATCTTCCCATTACTTCAATGTCACGAACTAGTTAGCTACCTACCTGCACTTTCGAGATGCTCTCATAAAGTACTGCGATGTCTAAATTAACGCTATGAACTATAACATCAACCAAACTTCAAGTCAACAACTATTTCTAATTTACATATAATTATTATTACTGCCAAGAAATGACTTGCAAGCTGCCAGAAACCAGCAAAAACAAGTCAAACGCGCCTAACTTTCATATGTCACAATGTCTGCATAACTTAAAGTTCACACATTCTTAATAAGGTAAAGAATTATTAGTCATTGGGTCAAAAATACTCAATTAACTGATCAGGATGTTGTGCTGTCAGCCATTATTAGTCAGCCAGTCAATTAGGAAGCCTGAATGGGCCAGCCAATTACTGTCTTCAACACACATGTCCATAAAGTGCACAGCCATGCAATGAAAATCAGTTGAAGGAAACACACTACCACTACCTGTCATGAAAATCATCAAATGGCATTTATGAAAAAAATAGAATTTTATTTTAAATGAATTTTCAGCGTAAACAAAGATCTTGAACTTCTTTTAATACCGTTTCAAACAGCGCAATAATTAAGAAGAACAATAATGCAACGTATCTTTACAATAATATTACAAAGCAGAATTAAAACAGTCCTCCAAATTTCAGGACCTGTTTTGTAAGAAATGACATTTTAAGGATACTCAACGAAAGCTAGCGTATCATTAAACTGACCATACGAAAGTTGAATAACGTAACTAAATTTGTGTTGATCATCATTTGCAAATCTGATTCAATTAATAATTCACGAACTTCTTTTTAAAATCCTTGAAATTCCTAACGATCGTTTAAGTCGAACAAATGCAAAATTCTGAATGAAACAATTCCTCTAGCGATGACTCATTTCAGAAATAACAATACACTGATTTGCACAAAGTCATACGTTCTTCTAAACAAGTTATTACGCAGCAACATGACGTTATTATAGTACAAGCTTCTAAATCCTGCCATAGATACTCGATAGGTAAACTGCGATTTCGAATCTTGTATCGAACTGCAAACTGTATGAAGCTCACTTCTGTACTATATTCTAATTTTCTATATACTAAGACGCTTGTGCACTGCAATTCAATCAAATCATTTAGTAAACTGTCCGGTTTGTGATAACATAAGGAGCAGCTCGACAAATTCATTTCAGTTTGAAAGACGCAAAATTAAGAGCAACTTCTGCAACTTCCATCAGTTGTAGTTGTGGGACGCAGTGAAATTTATACAATGCCCCCTCCCACACTCCTACTAGCATTGTCTGCAAATACAAAAGTTCCACTAAATGTCAACTTAGCTTCTCATCCTCTCACAGTCATAAAACATTCATCATAGTAGGTTGGGAGGATAGAAAAATGAATTGATGTGGACCTCGCGTTTGAAACCTGTACAACTAACCTTTCAATCTTATGATCTTCCTTCGTTCCGACACATTTTAATAGAAGCCTCTAAACTAGTACGTTACCTAAGTCGTATCATTTCACCAAAACAATGTCAAACAATCCGGTTAAGTCGCGACACAATTCAATGTCGCTAGCGAAATGCGAGAGACACGAGACAAGTTTGTTGTGGTTTGATGAGGTGTGTCAACAAAATCCTCAGCGTATAGTAACTGAATGAAGGTTGGTCACAGAATTCATATATCGACGATTCAAAGCCAAGTCAGTATATAACATACGGAGTAAATTTTCCAGAAAACATTTCGTAAAAGAGCACGGAAATCATAATCACTTTACAATGTCAACATATCTGCCAAAATGATGTGCGCTACAAGTTCCCTGGTGAAACACTGCCAGTCATGTACAAGAGGTTGACAAAAAACCAGATACAATGATTATCCATCAAAGATATCCATCATATCCATCAACCCAAGTGTTCATCTCAGCTGCTTTCTTGTGAATAAGAATCCTAGTGGGGCGTATTATGATGAATTGAGAAATTCTGAACTGAAACAACAGAACTATTCGACTTCAAAAGTAGAAGCAGATGAGAGAGAGACTTCAGATGAGCTGGAAAATGCAAATAAAGAAGTCGTTGATGAAAGAGGACAAAATCTGAATAAATAGCTGAAAACAGAGATCGTCCGTCACTATGACGACAGACGACACAGATGATTGCACAATTATTATTATTATTATTCCGTTGACTGATTTCTCTTCTTTTTACAAATCAGTCATGAGTCTTATGAAGAAACAGAGAGCAGATAGGGGGCGGGGCAGAGGGACGAAGAAGAAGAAGAGGCCATGGCTTAGAAGTTCTGCTGGCGCTTCTTCTTGGCGGCAATGGCGTCTAAGATCGGTTGGCGCTTCGCTTGGTAGCGCTTCTTTAGATCGTCGATCTCTCGCTCCATCTCAGGATCAAGACTTGTGATGCGCGTCTGCAGCTCTTCGTACGACAGACTATGCAGCTGGAAGACAGGAAACGGAGAAACCACTTTTAACCATATATATAATACAAGACACACACACACATCAGTACCAATCACTCACCATCACCTTCCTCAAGCTCCTCATCTACAAGACTTTTTTTACCATAGCTTATTATTTATTTTTGAACATCATATTTGATAGTTAAAATTTTTAACTTTTTGATTTGAACAGAACAAAATTAAAACATTTATAATCCAACATTTCAATAACGGAAATCATTAATTTTCTTATTCAATGCCATCAAATGACTACAGGATACGATACAGTTACAAAGACGATAACGTGGATGCCATAATTAGAGATTTATTTTGCAATATATGTGCACCACCTAACTCCAGTGACCCTCCCTGCATAGACAACATATGGACAGACATTATAAATCCATAAATAGAAGAACAGAACGTCAACTTACAAATTCAAAGTCTCCATCGAGAAAAGACTTTTGAAAGGACTGCAGACCGCCTCCACCACCTCCACCGAAGTTCGACTGCGGCGTCGCCTGATGCGATTGAGGGGTCTGAGGTGTTGACGGTTTCTTGCCTCCGGCGGAAGGAGAGCCCTGCTTGTTGCTCTCCGTCTCCCTCAGGTGCTCCAGGTAGGACGGCCAGTTCGCAGGACCTCCACCATCCGTCGTGTCTGTTCCCACTCCTATACAACGTCAAGAGGAAACGTGGAAGAATGGTATCAATGGAAATATGTAATTTTGCAAATTCTATCAATCGCAAGTTGTGTTAAAATTTAGACTGCATAAAAAAATTAAATAAGTTTTATCAATTGATTGCAGTTAGCATACATCACAATTAGCATAAATGACAATTTCTATTAATCTGAGTTTTTAATATTAAATTTAAGTTGCATAAAAAATTACACATTTCCATGAATTGCACTGCGTATAAATCACAATTTGTATTATCTCCATTCCTTTTAATCAAAATAGCGATTGATAAACAAGCATACGTATATTTTTAAACAGTAAAACCTGCAAAAACACAGGATTAAACTGTGAACAGGTATTCGAGAAGCCATGGAGAAGACAAGAGAACCATCACCAAGACAAGAGACAACCAAACAATAGACGAGCCAAGACAATAGAACACCAAAAGGCTGGCCATACTCACTCCTCATTGTTGACTCATCCTCTGTGTCATTGATGATCATTGTACCCATATCTTTGGCGAGCAGTGATGCTGAGTCACAGTTGACGATCATTGTTGAACTCGTATCGCTATTTACAATCATCGTATCATTCTTGTCCACCAGGGTATCTAATCACAAAAACAGCAACATCACCACCGTCTCAAGTCCACACACTCATTCTTTGGTGACATCTATAGAGATTTCACACACCAAATCCACATGTAAACTCTTGTATTGTAGGGCTGAGGATTTTAATTAAATTAATAAATCGATTAATTAAATTTTTTAATTGTTAATTTTGTGGATTGTTCGAGGAATTTTCAATTTGTTGCTCACTTATTTCATGACCAGCTGGGGTACCCGGCGTTGTCTGGGAAATTTAGGATTCACTTCGCTCCCAGTCAATTTCTTTACGTGCCCACCCTCACCTCACCTCATCCCATATCCTCACTCCTACTCCCCACCCCACTTATTTTGTCCATCCCACTCACCCACCGAACCCCCTAACCCGCCCGCCCACATTGCCTCCACCTCTCTGGGGTACTCTGTATTGGCCGACAAATTTCGCTTTTGGCCTACTCGAACTCGCCCCAACTGCCGGCTCCCCAACCGCCCGCTCCCCACTCCAATCAATTAATCACGATCAAATTTAGGAAATTAAAATTATTTAATTTAAAAACAGCTCCACTTTATTGCAAACCTAACAACAATCGTTCAATAGAACACAAGATCTAATGCAAAATGTTAAAAAATTTAATTTTTTAACGCAAGCTATAAGCGATTTATCAGGATAAAAGAAATCAGGGAAATATTTTTTCTACTGGTAAACTACATTTCAAATTTAAAACTTTTGCTGGTGACAACAGCAGAAATACATTCCTTGCTTATTTACGACCATCCATTAGAATCGCATTTCGTAGTTACCTGTGTTTGGCACTAGTGTTCCTGTTTCATCCGTTCCACGAACCATTGTTCCATCTTTCGCTTCCTATTAACAATGCAACACAACAACATCAACACGACAGAAGGATCATCATACACTTCAATATAAAATAGAGAACTCAGTGTAAACATATCAATATTATTTAGAGTACCTGGAGTACTTAGAGAAAGTTTTCTCTAAGTACTCCAAGTGCTCTAAATAATATTAGCATGTTTATTCTAAGTACTTCAAGACTAGTGTTCTAAATAATAATAGTATGTTTTACAGAACTGGCCGGAGACCATCAACGAGGACTTGAGATACCTGGAGATGTCGTGGGACAAGGCCAGGGAGCTGGCGGCGGACAGAGAGGAATGCTCGATGTGCAGATCTGCACGGGATGGACTAAGTACTAAGTATGTTTTCTATAAGTACTCCAAGTGCTTTAAATAATAATAGTATGCTTTCTAAGAAAACACACTATAATTATTTAGACAACTGATTGTGCATTGAGAAGACTCTGACTGAGCTGTGCGGACGAGTGTTCTGGGCCTAAAACAAAATCATGCAAAAGCCAGGTTAACCATCACTCTGCACAGTGAGTAACCTGGTGACAATGCGGAGCTGGGACAATTGGTAGAAACCATCATGACTAAGGAGGTTGAAAGGAAAAGTACAGGAGACCCCTCAATGACATCAGGCGATTATCCAGAAGATCGACTCATAAGACAGTCAATATGGATGATGAAAAAGGGCAGCCTAATGCTGAGAAAAAAAATTACATTTAATAGACTAAGCTGAATAAACAAAAACAGAAATTACGAGAAATCATGAACGAATATCTTTTCAAGAGATCCCTGAAAACTATCCAAGACACTGAGACAATATCATTATCTCATTACCTTCTCGTGATTGGCGTCGGCCGCTCCAGCAGCCAACGACTCTTCCTGGATTTCTCTTGCCTCTCGAATCATCTCTTGCAGTATTGACTGTGTCCTCACTTTCACTATAAATTCATGCTGACAATCAACAAAAACAAACGAATAAGCTCACACACAATCAACTGCAGAAGACACAAATATAATGTGACAAACTCAAAGTTGGTTACTTAACAAAGAATTGTCTTTGTAATCAATTGTAATTTAATTTAATTTTGTGTCACTCTAGAAGAAATCCTAAGAGAGCTGTCCAAGTCAAACAAAACAGTGTTAAATGTCAGCAACGCAATTAAAAGCTGAGCCATTGGTCATCAATTTATGGACACGTTTAAGAACCATAAAAAGAGAACGAAAATAAGAGGCAGACAGCTGGAAAGATGCACAGACACAAAGATAGAAACAGAGAGAAAGACAGCAAGAGAGAGACAGACAGACAGACAAATACAGACAGACAGAGAGAAGAGGAAGGAACCTCAAGTAGATCTTTGGCGATTGCTCTTTGTTCTGGATTCTTGATGAGACATTTGGAGACAAAGTCGATGAACTCCGGACTCCATTTGTCTGGATCACGAAACGACGGAGGAGGTCGCGTTGGGATCATAAAGATCGCCTGGAAAACAAACCACCATCCTTCCAATTCACAAACATATCCACACACATGCATTGGTAATTCTCCATCCTACTTATCAGATCTCTGTCCCTTAAAGCATCCCGTTGAGCTTACGATCTTCGGCAAGGAGAGCTTAGTTCCACGGGTCTGCTCTTCGATCAGACAACGCCAAGTCTTCGCACTTGGAATCGGCTTCTCCTCGTGCTGCACTCACTACGTCAGAATAATTTGCCTACTTTCCATCAGTTGCGTAACTTGACCTTTCTCTTTAGCCGTGGCTGGGCTGGGAGCACCTCTAATTAAGCCACCTGAAGGGTGCTATAATAAATTAATTATCAGAATGAATTAACATACATGCATAATGAATAAATATACAATACATAAAAATACACAGGGAGGAGTGGCGCCATCAGAAGTTCGAACCTGCCGTGGGGCAGAGAACATGAAGAAAACATAAAAATCGACACAAGTGCCATCGTTGCCACTTGTTGGGAATTAACTGAACGGTTTGCATGGAAAACATTTCATGATGTATGGTACAAAGCTTCTGCCCTTTGTAAATGAATTCATATAAACATCATTAGGTGGGTAATGGCAAATAAAAATTAAAACTGTCTCTGGCTGATGCATTAATTACATTTTTGGCCCTAAAGCATGTAACCTTAGCACATGCTTGTGTACGATGTCAGTTTGAATTAAATAACAAATATTATTGTTCTTAGCACCATCACCGTCGTCGTCATCATCATCGCTATTGTTATTATCATCATTATCATCATCATTGCTATTATTATTATTATTATCATCATCATCATTATTGCTGCTATTATTATCATCATCATAAATCATTAATCCTCTTTGCATGTAGTCGTCAACTGACCCGCATCGGATGTATGTCGCCGTACGGAGGCTTCCCTTCAGCCATTTCTAAGGCAGTTATACCTGTGTGTAAACAACAAGACAACTGATGTAGACCACAGATACCATAGATGCAATCATACCTCTTGTACAACACACTGGCATCATGACCATATGCCATGTGGTATATGGTTGGCAAAACTTTGCATCGTTGTTAAACGAAGGTTTTAGTTTTAGTGTTCGTCAATTAAAACAACACTATGTATGAAGTGTGGATTAGATTGTAAATAAGAAAAAGCCTCAAGGAATAAAATCCCAGTTGGAAGCAATTGATGGAGGTGGAAGGGGAAGGGCAAAGTGGACGACAGATGGGGGAGAGAGAGACGCCAAGTGGGTGAAAGATGGAGGAGATAGGGAAGGGTTAAGTGGGTGAAATATGGGGGAGATAGAGATAGGCCAAGTGGGTGAAAGATGGGGGAAGATAGGGAAATGTTAATTGAGTAACAGATAGAGGTGAGAAGGGAAAGGTTATGTGGGTGAGAGATGAATGACTGACCTAAGCTCCAGATGTCAGCTGCACAGTCATATCCGATCTCTTGTATGACTTCAGGTGCCATCCAATACGGTGTTCCGATGACCGTGTTACGTTTCGCCATTGTGTCCTAACCAAAAGCAAATCCACACAGATTCTCATTTCACTTGTAGTCATCATTAATGGAAGACCATAGTTATGGTTATCAGTCACTATTTACATGAACTCATTGATCACATTAATTACTAAATATCAAAATATAGATACATTTGTAAAAAAAAAAAATAGATATAATATGTTGACCAAGTTGGCCGCTAGCTGACCCAATAACCATTAGCTGCAAATTTACCCTTAGTTGACCAATTTACTGTAAGTTCAGTTCACCAATTAACTGTTAATTGACAAATTAACAGTTAGTTGACCAATTCAACGTTAGTTGACCAATTTACCGTTAGTTGACCAGCAACGCCGAAGTCGGCAAGTTTGGCTTGGCCGTCGTTATTTAGAAGGATGTTGCCGGCTTTGATGTCTCTGTGAATTTTCCTCCTTTCGTGTAGATACTCAAGACCTTTTAGCGTGTAATACAAAACCGTTGCTATGGTATCTTCGGTAAGCTGCAACAACAGAACAGATTCCAATCAATCGCAGATCAACATGTCACCTGCATCAAAACGCTTTAAAATCAATCATCCAATCAATTAAGCAATCACTATCCATCAAAATACCTTCTCAGTCAATTTATATAGCACCCGTTCATTGTCATATAAACCTGCACATTTTCTCTGATATTTCGTACCAAAGGAAAGATGTATTTCTGTGTTAGTCATTTCAGAGTCCTTGAAAACTCTATAACAGCTCATACCTCAAGATTTGTGGTTGGTGGCTGACCAATAAAAGTGTTTGGCTTCCTCTTCATCATTTTCTAAAATGAGTGCTAAAGAATTTCTGGTCAGAATTAAGATTAAAAAACCTGCTCATTTTACGGAATGACACACTAGTAATAATTACAGGTAGGTTATGTTAACATAACAGGAAATGAAAAATCAGTGCTTACGGTTTTGCGTCGAATTCGAATGATGTCTGAAACGGATCCCCCGCCGCAATACTCCATCACGATCTGTTGCCAAGTAAGAACAATTAAAGGAAAAGCCATTCTATTACTGCAATTTAAGCAAACATTTAAGTTAATTCTATATGGTTTTACACTGTCTCCTTGGCTGTGCTACAGTCTATCTAAATGAGCTCTCCTATCCAGTATCTGCTATGCTAGCTCACAGAACCCTACACTCTGCCTTTAGCACGGAGCTGTTGGTCCATTGTGTTGGAACCACAACCTGTCGGCTCCAAGCTTCCATCCATGGAATGGCATCCTGTTGGAGATGATACGCCTGTTACCTACGGTTGACAGGACACATCAGTGCATTACAGGCTCCTTAAACTTGTTTGTATCACCATGGTTACTGGGAGCAAATGCAAGTGGGCCTCCTGAAGGGGCGCTGTATAAATTCTTGAAATTGAAATATAACACCAAATACAAGTAACACCAAAAACATATAACATCAAATGTTTCAACATGATCTGACTAAATGCAAGACAAGCTTTTTCAGTGCTATTTGCTAAGAAATTATTGACACGACATCTAGCATAAATTAAAGTCTTCAACTTTCACCTCTGAACATGATAGCAAAATCACAAAAAGAGGAACGTTTTCAGTTTATTGCATTATATTTAATCATATATAAAGCGCGTATAGTAGAGTGAAATGTTCAGAAGCGTTCCTAGTGTGCAAGGCTTTTGAGAAGAAGTAGGATTTGAGAAGAGACAAGATAGAACAGATACTATCAGACAGAAGTGCAGAGCGAACAGAAGTAGGAAAACATTCAAAAGAGAAGCACCAATTGAGGCAAATGATCGAGACTGAGCCATAGCAGTTCTAGGCCAAGGAACCAAGAATGAACAAAGTGGACAGTGGGAGGAAGCTGAGTGAGGCCGAAGTATAATGTCAGACAGTTATTTACGATCATCTAACAAGAAATGCAGCGCATGAGTGACTGACCCAGAGGTCAGAGTTTTTGAAGTAGCTTCCGTAGTATTTGACGATGAAGGGACTGTCGCATTGCTGCATGATGGAAATCTCTTTGATGATTTCCTGGAGGTCAGTATCGACCGGGACCTGCTTAATGGCCAGCACATTGCCCGTCTCCTTGTGCAACGCTTTGAAGACGCTTCCATACGACCTAAACAACAATCAACAGAAATGACATCAACAGCACATATGAAGGCATTTCAAAAACCAAGACAAATATTATTATTATTATTAATTATTATTATTATACCCTATTTGATATAATGGAAGTATTATCAAGGGTCAAAGAATTAAGGTCAAAAACTGCATCACTAGACTATCACAAAACACCAGACTCAAAAGCAAACAAGATCTTGATTAAATCAGTGTTGCTATGCTTCTTGTAAGTCTCAGCTCACCACACACTCTCCATACACCTCAAGTCTTTTATCCATATTGCTAAGATAGATTTAAGTATGTGCTTGAATTCTTACCCTCGACCAATCTTGCTTATTATTGTGAAGACCTCTTCTGGACCTCGCGCCAAATCGGTGTCGTTCAGTTTTCTCATTGTGCTGTTAAACAAACGAAAAATGAAAAACTAAATAAATGCAGTAACAACATCCACAATAATTTTTTTCTTAAGAAGAAGTGGACACATGCCATAAAACCTACGGATTCTTGTACAACAACCTACAAATTAAAGACATTTGTTGAGACAAAAACAAATGCTGTGCTGACGATGTATACCACGATTATCAACTGAGACATCTCTCACCTATCTTGTGTCTAGCACCTCAACTATAAACACAATGCTTATTTAATTATTACCAATTTCATATTAAACACTATAAGCATATATTCATATTTTTACAATCACTTAGAGACAACACAAAACTATAACGATGAACTATAAAAACATTAGTGGCAGGCAGCAACAACAATAGCACAAACGACAAGAAATCATGTAATGCCGGTGAGTGACCTTAGACATTCTAGATGCTTACACTGCTAAAGGCAATTATTACGCCACATCCAAGCTAATACAAAAAAACAGCCCACGTGCTTCTTAACTCAATGATTGTTTCATGTGACTTTAAACAAATCGCTTCCTAGTCCTCTCAAAAACGTTAACAAGCGCATTTGAAAAACACTGCCGGCCGCGTTACACTCCCAACATTTCAACTGCCCATTACACTTAAGGTCTCTTATTCACCAGTAACCTACATCGAAACAAACATCGTTGTTGACTATTGGCGCAAACAATTCGGCCTTTAGCCTGCGTAAACATCGCAAATCATGTTAGTAAACTTTTAACAAAACGACACAGGCTACAAAACGCTAGGGGGTCAGCGAGGCAATGGCAGTTGTTGCCAACTACAAGCACTGGCAAGTAAACGGCGAACCAACCTTCCTGTTGACATTTCGATGCGGCCATAAGGCTGTAGAATACTACACGAAGCCGACAACTCTTGTAATAAAGCACTTCGTAACAATCTTCGAATCTTTGAAAATCTTTTCCTTGACGAGAAACATCAGAGAAACAAACCGGAACCCAGCATCCGATCACTCGATGAAATCTCGCGCAGATCTCGTTCACGTCTGCTTCACTGCTCCCAACAAAATAGTTGCGACTGAGCGATAATATGTGCACCCATCCAGCATCCAGTTGTTGCGAATTTTTCGTTCATTCCATAGAGGTGTATTATATAATGAATATATCACTAGAGAGAGTATCAAGTCTTTATATTGAAGTCGACGTCTAAAGTCGTGCCGACCAATCACATCATATCTGTCTAAAGTTGTGCCGACCAATCATAGGCGCTTTCTCATACCGACCAATCACAGTCTTACAACATCGATCAGGAAAATAACTAAAATAATATCAACATTTTTATAATGATTCGAACATGTCGATGTTTTCTTGTGAATATTGCAGTTTTCTTGCAATATTCACAAGTTAACATCGACATGTCCGAATTATACAAATGTTGATATTATTTTAGTTGTTTTTCCAGATAGAAGCTGTAAGACTGTGATTGGTCGGTACGAGAAATCGCATATGATTGGTCGTTTTGAATTGATCGACGTTAATTTATGACTTCACATCTGACTACAGGGCAGATACGGCATACTCTCTCTAGCGTTATGACATTGTTATACATGTAATACATCTCAATGGTTCATTCCATTGAGATGTATGATATATATATAATATACACGCTAGAGAGAGCATGACGTATCTGTCCTGCAGTCAGATATGAAGTCAAATTTACCGACCAATCACAAGCGATTCTCATACCAACCAATCACAGTCTTACAGCATCGATTTGAAAAATAAATAAAACGACATCAACATTTTCATAATAAGACGAATTTGTCGATGTTTACTTGTTAATTTTGCAAGAAACTGCAAAATTAACAAGTAAACATCGACAAATTCGTCTTATTATGAAAATGTTGATGTCGTTTTATTTATTTTTCAAATCGATGCTGTAAGACTGTGATTGGTTGGTATGAGAATCGCTTGTGATTGGTCGATATGACTTTAGACAGATATGATGTGATTGGTCGATATGACTTTAGACGACTTCAATATAGAGACGTGATACTCCCTCTAGTGATATATTTATTATATAATACACCTCTATGGTTCATTCAGATGAACACGTTTTCATGCATCAACTCTCTTCATAGCTTGCCTATTCATACAGAAATAGCCTACATCCTAAACCAATTATATGGCCTACCGTCAACTTATATTAGGCCTACTTTAAACTAAGTAGCCTACAGTGGCGGCGCTAGGGGGTTGGGGGCTAAGCTCCCCTACAAGAGGCTCACCCCCCCCCCCTCTAAAAAAGGGCTATCCGAATTTTTTACATTGAAATAACCACGATTTTCGGCTGACGACTAAAAAAAGTCGTCAGAAATTTTGGCGGCGAAGATGGAAAATTTTCGCCGTGAGGCTTCAGCCCCCCGAAACTGAAATCCTGGTACCGCCACTGGTAGCCTAATGCCATCGAAGCTTTTCCCGTGATTTTTCGCCCGGAAAACCTTTCCAGCAGCGTAAAACGTTCTACTTTCATGATTTTCCCCCTTCGTAATTCGCGATTTTTGCCTGCGTAGCCTATATATTGCCTTGGTCTTATTGAGGTGGGTAGGCTATATAGGCTACGTACATACGCTGTAGCCTATACCCGCGTGTACCCTCGTCTTTTGAGGCGAGTATACGCTGTCATTTTCCCCGGAGGTGAGTAGGCCTATACGCCGTATACCAGCGTATACCCTTGAGTACAGCCCTGCCGGTAACCGAACACGTACTTGACTTCCACCAATAATTGTTGCTGTAGTAGGCTAGATCCTTCGATCACCTCATCTGCAGCCCCTCGGAATTGGAACAATCCTTCATCAGTCACAAGGAACATCGATGGAGCGCTCCCAGTCCAATCCCGGTCGAATTAGACAATTATAGACAGTGCTCGAGAAATGATTCAGGAAGACCAATATTGGTTTTGACGAAGAGTAGGCCTAACAGGGAGCTAGCTCATTCCAGATCGCAGGGCCAGCTAAGCCACGGAGAAAGCATTAGTATGATTAGTTGTAGATATATAAGGGCTGTTTAAAAACTTCTCCCCATGCGTACGCACAACTATATACCTCGAGATCTCTATAGGTTATACGTACGTACCCCACCCTTTACTTAGGCCTACTTAATTAGGCCTAAACGCTTTTCCACCAGCTACAAAACGAAGTACATCATTCTAAAGACAAACAATAGTATCACAACGTCGACACAATAATTGTGCAATATTGATCGTATTGACAATAAAAGCATACACCAATTTATCAATCCACAGTATGCCTAATTTCGTTTGTTTTAACAGTCTAACAAAAGAATTAAAACGTCATTTAGGCTTTAAGTTGATTGCTCGACGAAAATATGGTCCAGATGAAAACAACGTTTGACGTGTTACTGTAGGTTAATTGCAATTAAACAAATTTTTTTTGAGCATTTGCACAATATTTAGTCGTGAGTAAGACTTATAATGTGTTTGCAAATTGCAACTAAACAATAATACAGGGTCTGCAACTATAGGCGTAGGCCCACGTACTGTAGATTGCAATAAAAACAATTTGGGTCTACTTAACCCTCAGGCTACCAAGCTTTTTTGTAACACTGACCATAGATCTCGATTGAGTATTCGCATATTACGAATATTAAGATTTTCAAATATTCACGAATATTAACGAATATTAACCCTGCGAGTACCAGTGGGGTCAAAAATGACCCCAAGCCAACTTTGACTGGACACTGCGCAAAAACTGTTCGTGCAAATTTATTTAATATTTGTGACTTTCAGGATGTACCTAGTCTCTATCGAAATATCAATTTATATTTTTCTTGTTTATCACCAGAGGGCGCTGGCAATCTTTTATAGCATTGAGTACCAGTGGGGTCATTTTTGACCCCAGTAGCTTTTTTGAATACTTTCAATGATATCCTTTGAAATAATTCATAATTATAATTTATAAATCCTTTCTGTAGTATTATCTGAGGAAAATCTGTGTTAGATAATAATTTATATACAGATTTATCCAGACAAATCACCACACTTACGAAGCCCAATAGAAAGGAACTTCCGACTCATTTTGTTACCACAAAAGGTCGCGAAGCCCTCGCTTCCATTTTTGGCTTCCATGACGATGCAGCACTGGTATCGTACTGTCCAAAGAAAGGAAAAGTTGTAGTCCTGCTCAGCAGCATGCACAGTCAGGCAGAGATAAACAATAATATTCCATCAAAGAAGCCAATCATTATTATGGACTAGAATTCATGGAAGGTGTGTTGTAGACACCGCTGATCAGATGCTGAGAATGTACACGATGTCGTCTCCAACCCTGTCGAAGAAACGTGCACGATGTTCCATTTGTTCAAGGGAAAAGGATAAAAAAAAGGCCAGCATAATCTGTGCAGCCTGTACATTCAATGTGTGCAAGGAACATGCCCAGTATACATGCATGAACTGTAGCTGCAATGACCGGATATTTTCTATGTTAGTTTTGGACATTGAACACTCGAACACTTTGAACATTAAAACATACCTATAACTATGAAAAATTTAATTCGTTTCAACAGCCTAGACATGTTCCAATTGCTTTACTACTATTTGTTTTTTTGGCAATTAATAAAAATGCAAAAAACAAGGAATTTATTGAAAAAATTGCGTTGGGGTCATTTTTGACCCCACTGGTACTCAGTGTATCAAAAAAATTCTGGTAATCTGAGGGTTAAAACTGTCAACGAATATTATATTCGTAAAATAGTAGACCTATGTTCTTTCAAGAAATTCTTTATTCTTAATTATTATTTTGTTATTTAGGAGAATGTTTAACTTTTGCTGAATGAATTGTACAAATTTGAGTTAGCCTACACATAGGCCTATATCAGTAACTGACAATAACTTTAATAGATTTATTGTTAAAAACTTCAAGGTCTATGCTGGGTTTGGCCAATGTGGCCATGTGGCATTCATATCACATTCGATACTTAGCCTAATGTTAGTCACTTTGTTTGACTTCTGACCATCCTCCAGGGATGGGCAGTAATTTAATTGAGTAATTGAAATTACGTAATTTAAATTACAATTGTAATTGGTAATTTGTAATTTGCAGCTCTGAATCAAAGTAATTTGTAATTTGTAATTCAATTACATTTTCCCCTGTAATTTGTAATTTCAATTACATTCCTCAAAATCAAATTACTTTGGATGTGACTATGCTAAGATTCTTTGGTGAATCAAGCGACCCTTGCAACAGTGACTCACCCATATTTTAAGTCATGATAGCTCCCTGCACAAATTGTAGATCAAACTAAAAGAATATATACGAATTGCTAGTAACAATATCTGAAAATGCCATCAGCAGCGAACAAAATATTGAGAATCCAGTGGTCATAAAGAAGGAGAGGAAGATGAAGAACTTTATGGTTTCAGTGTGCAGCGTGCAGTGACCACAAAGTCGACCAGCAGAAACAAGAACGATTTAGAAATCTTGCAGCATATAGAATATGACAGAAATGGAACTAGCAGTGCCTCATTGCTAGCCAACTGCTAACAAATTGTTTATACAATTTAATGCTGCCATGCCTTGGTCTGCAATAGAAGAGAGGCTCTTAGTTTTTACAGGCATGACTGTAAGGCCCAACAGACGGCTTTAATTGTTTGAACAGCTGCTGCTGACATTTAAATAGACATTAATTTTTCTTACACAATAAATAATAATACACACGGAAATAAGAAAAAAGGCATGCACTTCCTGCCTGAGTTTTTTTATTCCAATGATTTCAGCCCCAAAGTAATTTGTAATTTATGTAATTGAAATTACGTAATTTGTAATTTGTAATTTGAGGCTCTGAGTCAAAAGTAATTTGTAATTTGTAATTCAATTACATTTTCTCCAGTAATTGGTAATTTGTAATTCAATTACATGTTGCCCTGTAATTTGCCCATCCCTGCCATCCTCCCCAACTGAAAAGAGGCAGAGCCACCGGTGGCAGTTGGCAAGTAGCAGCAATAGTAGGCTAAATTAGAAATAGACTTTAACTGCCTATTATATTAACTGCAAATTGACAAAGTAGTTTTATATCAGTGTAGCAGGATGAGTAAATATAAATGCCGACGCAGGAAATAATAGTGCCAGATAACAAACAAACCTTAGGGCCTATACCGTTCTCTGAATAGTAAGTGCATTGCAGATTTTAATTCAGCCTTGCCCTGAATGCCAGTGAATGTCATGGAGAAATGCAGAAACTTATACTGCTTTACCGGGTAGCATTGCGGTTTCGATGGTTCACTTTATTCCGTTAACGAATATTTACGAATATTTACGAATATGAAAATATCTTAATATTCACGAATATTTACGAATATTAAACCCAAAAGTCACGAATACTCAATCTATGACACTGACTACCAAGGGGGGGGGGGTGGTTACCACCCCATGGATTTTGGGTTTGGTTTGAGATATCATAACTTGTAATACACCATTGGATTCAGCATTCATTTCTGCACAAAATGGTATAT
The DNA here is from genome assembly GCA_949752735.1 of Lumbricus terrestris. Lineage (NCBI taxonomy): Eukaryota > Metazoa > Annelida > Clitellata > Crassiclitellata > Lumbricidae > Lumbricus > Lumbricus terrestris. The sequence continues at coordinate 68,761,027 of OX457040.1, read as the reverse complement.
TTAGGTTTATAAAATACTAGCTGTTATACCCGGCTTCGCCCGGGTTTCGTTCGTGTAGGCCTACTTAACGATAATAGGCCTTCAGATTAAAATGCGTTACAAAACACAAAGTGGCTAAACTTCTCTGGGTTTTTTTTCGGTCGAAAAAATCTGAAAATTCACGGTATTATATTATTACCGGTATCCATTGTCATTATCTTGCGATCACCCGTTCAGAATTATTATCAGTGTTTTTAGTATAACTTATCGAAAGCGCGCGCTATAAAATCAAAATAATGACGTCATGAGTTTATTGAACATATGCCGTTCCTAATTATATGGTTTTTATAACAGCGAAATTTAAAATATGGAAAGATTTTTGGATCGCGATCTTTAAGTCTTTCTCGAGTGCATCAGAAGAAATAAGCCGAGAATAATCCTCAGAAATATTTTCGATCCTCAGAAAATATTTTCGATATAAGTAAATATCACGTGATCTCAAACCGTCATGCCATTGGTTGTAGGATTCATGTAGGCAATGGAGGCCTGATGGAGGCGATGAACGCGAATGGCTTTCGAATCGCTAATCGCGTGTGAAATTAAAATGTTGACAGCTCGGGCTATGAAGTTTATTGACAGCTGAAAATAGTCGCGTTAAACGTCAAATTTGGGTAAGAATCAGTTTGAAAATTTTGGTAAAACGAATCGCTGTAATTTCCGAGCAGGCCCCCGCGAGAAATTCAAAATACATCCATACACACAGAAAAAATGCAAACAGAATAATGACTCTGCTTTATAAGTATAGATGAATGCCCCCCGAAATTATGAATTTTTTTACCATGGGTACCCGTCGATTCCACAAATTGTATACTTACGCATAAGGAATATATTAGATTCTGTGTGTTTTATACATGATTTACATATAAAAAGTAGTTTACATATAATAAAGTCCAATATTCAACTATAAAAACTAGTAATAAGTCTGTTTTATGTTCAATCAAAAAAAAACATGTTTTAGCCGCTGAAAAACGTTTACGCAGACATATCGGCTTGCGTTGTAAAAAAACCCAACATTTTCATACATTTAAATTTATTTTGAGCACTTCCGGTCATCAAAAGACAAATTATTTAGTATCAGAAAATAGCCCTAAATGCCCTCTACAGAACGGCATAATTTATTTTTATTAAAAAATAATTTATGGATAAGTTATAATAGCAAAAACATGACAATTTTATGAAAATAAAACACCTTTATATATATTTTAATTTATTTTGAGCACTTCCGGTTATCAAAAGAGAACTCAGTGAGCATGGAAATGTAGCCCCACATTCCCTCTATAGAATGGTATAATTTGTGTCTCTTAATATTAAAGGGCGGAAAAGTTACAGACGATATTCTAGGGGTGGTGGTATCCACCCCTCTGGTACCTTGGGTATATCGGGTGTAACTTTTGAACGGTAGGGGGCATCATCAAACATTTTAGCTCAAAATGTGTCCCAATGAACCCTCTACAGCTACCAATTTTTTCAAAATTTTATTCCACACGGAACGCGTTTGATTTGCGAAAAACCTAGGGGGGTGGCAACCACCCCCCCTTGGTAGCCAGAGGGTTAATTGTGAGTTCTGCTTGAGAACAACAAAACACTGCCCCATGGAATTAGATTTCATATCCTGCAACAGTTAGCCTATAACAGGCCTACCATAATAATAATGATATGAAATTATTGTCTTAAAACAGCAAAAACAAAGCAAACAGTTTAAAACAAAATCAACCTTAGACAAATAATGTAGCCTATATGTCACAGGACACAAAACACTGGACGTTTTAGGTAATCGTAATCGTAAACTAGGAACTTCTACAGCGCTCACAAAAGCGAAGTCGCAGGAACCAGCTAATTATTCACAGACGGTTAATGAAAAAATCGATAGGCAGAGGGTCTAGTTCCGTAAAAACAGGCAGATAGGCAATTAAGTAGACCAGATTCGATGTTAAAATAATTAAAATCATCACATAATTACGCATTGTTGCATTTATTTCTTTAAAAATTGAAGGAACGAAAAACCCTGGACCAATTGAGCAAACGAATACCTTGTGTAGGCTTAAGGTAGGTCTACTGTCGCAACAAGATTGACTGAATGCCACTGTTATAAATAAATATGATACATTTTAAGGCAGTTTGAAAATGTTCCCTGAACAAAGTGCTAATCTACAGAAGTGCCATACAGCACAATAAGTTGAGCATGTGATCGGAGCAATAAGTCAATAGCTTTACAATCGTAATCGCAATTCCGAAGGCAAGCGATAGCACCAGAACAGTTGCATGCATGTAGGCCTATAATATGTGCTCGTGAACATTGCATGTCTCGCCTCACATGAATGGAATCGACTCTCTCTTCGTGTTCATCAAATTCACTTCTTTCTTCAAAAACTGTCTCACAACTTTCTATATCATAAATAGTCTTTCAAGCACAATCGGATGATAATAATTATCTGTCTTCATCTTCTGCTGGCCTCGGATTATCCGCGCCCTAGATTCAGCTCTTACTTCAATGTCACCCAGCGCGCGTTACAATTTAATCATATAATTTTTGCTATAATAGCCTAATTACCATGCTCCACAAAAATCTTTACAGCCAACACCTACAAAACGAACTGGAGTCTATTGCAATCGTCGAATTCTTTCGAAAATGCTGCTTGCATTGTCAGGAATAACATTCGAAAAATTTGGAAATGATTTTTCATTAACTTGTCTCAGACAATACATGACTCAGACAATACATTAAGTTCTTCAGACGACAATGATAACGAAACGATCAGTTCACAAAATTAAATAAGTAGCGCACAATGAAGCAGATGTCAGTCCTGAGATATCAGCAAAGTTTAACGAATATTAAAACTTACAAGTTTTCTCACTTATACGTTTCAAAGCATAAACACACGTATACGAAGGGATAATCTGGCAAGCTTGGATATCTCTGTCTCTGTCTCTGACTGTCTCTGCCTCTATCTATCTGTCTCTGTCTATCTGCCTGTCTCTCTGGCTGATTTTAGTAGTAGGGATAGTAGCAGTAGTAGTAGTTGTGGTAGTAGCAGTAGTAGTAGTTGTGGTAGTAGCAGTAGTAGTAATAGCAGAAGTAGCAACAGTATAATTGGTAATAGCAATAGTATAATGACAATATTATATTTATTATAAATGATGCTAGTTAATGAGGATAATAACTACAATGTATATTATTATTTTTGTGCATGTTTGCACGCAAGTGTGTGTGTGTGCATGTTTTTGGAATTTGTGTGTGTGTGTGTGTGTGTGTGAACATGAGACTCTGCATGCATAGGCTACTCATAGGCAATGTATGCACCCGTGTCCATCATATCCTCTTACTGTTCAGTGACGTCACTATGGGGGTGGGGTGGGAGGGGGCCGCACCGGGTTACACTTTCAGAGACGTTACACCAATATATGACAAAATGACAATCACCAATACATTCGATTATACTGTAAACACAGGAATTACAATAAACGCGTAACAATGATACAAAACATTACGAAGTATTCCGCATGCATGGGGGTCTGGCAAAGGAGGAGGAGGAGGAGGATGTCTGTGTGGGTGACGCCGCGGGTCACCACAATGGGTGTCACAAACAATAGATGACCCCAATTGTCTACGTATATCCCTTTGTTCCTCTCCTTCTTCGCTCGCTTCTTCGCTGGCTCGGTCTTCTGCGAGTCAAGCAATTATTGACATCGTCATCATCTTCACCATCATCGTCATCATCATCATCATCGTCATCATGGCTACCACCATCGCTAAAATTCAGCTTCATCATTGTCCTATTTATCGTCCTCAGCTGCTGCTGCAAGCTCCATTTGTGATGGTGATGCTATCGATGGCCAGATCCCCAGAGAAGTCAGAGCCACGGATTCCGCGAAATCCAATCTACGAAGAATCCAGTCATTGATCTCACAATATAAGCAAATTAACCTGATTGATTGATTGACTGATTGATTGATTGATTGATTATTGAATGAATGAACAAATCAAGCAATCATCGAACGTCTACAAAACTCATTGGATTGATAAATGACTCACTCGGTCCATCAATTAATATAATTACATCATGTCTACAGATTCATTTGATAAGCAAGTACAAGTAAGTCAGTCATTCGTTTGATTATTCATAAATTCATTCAGTAGACAGACCTCAAAGGATAATACCATGGCATAATAATAATATAATTATCATCTTTCATGGTCAACCAACTATACACTGGCTTACTCTCTCTGCCCGCATCAAACATAAAGTCCTTGCTCTGATTCTCAAGTCCAAACGAGTTCTTCTTTCGCCGAAATAACTCATAGATCTCATTCGTTCTCCTCTTTCTGTTTCTTCTTGAACACGTCTGACTTGTTTGTCCAACCACGAGTTATGACCACTATTATAACCGCTCAAACTCTGTCAGTAAATGTGAATGACCATTCTATCTGACCAGTAAATCTCAATGACCATTCTATCTTACCAGTAAATCTAAATGACCATTCTCATTCTATCTGACCAGTAAATCTAAATGACCATTCTATCTTACCAGTAAATCTAAATGACCATTCTCATTCTATCTGACCAGTAAATCTAAATGACCATTCTATCTTACCAGTAAATCTAAATGACCATTCTCATTCTATCTGACCAGTAAATCTAAATGACCATTCTATCTTACCAGTAAATCTAAATGACCATTCTCATTCTATCTGACCAGTAAATCTAAATGACCATTCTATCTGACCAGTAAATCTGAATGACCATTCTATCTTACCAGTAAATCTAAATGACCATTCTCATTCTATCTGACCAGTAAATCTAAATGACCATTCTATCTGACCAGTAAATCTCAATGACCATTCTATCTGACCAGTAAATCTCAGTGACCATTCTATCTGACCAGTAAATCGAAATGACCACTCTATCTGACCTGGTCCTCGGGCTGGACCGTAACGGTGACCAAGGCTTGAAGCCAGACGTCACCATGGTTACCAGACTGTGACCAGCGCGTATTCTTGTTGCCATTGGCAACCGTGTAGACCTCGAGCGTTCCCATGTTGTAGCCGTTCATGTTGTAGTAGAACGCCACGCAAAGATAACCAGACTGGTAGAACTTGGGAACGAGAATTCTGACACAGACATATTGAGCGAACCATTTAATTTATTTTGAACAAAACAACAATTCGTTTTGATTAATTTTATTACATTCGTTTTATATAAAACAATAGATTTCGAGATCATTAGAGCATTGTGTAACTATTCTGTCGTTGTTCTAGTTATAGGCGCGATATATTTCGTTGACACCATTAATCATGAATTCACTCAGTCTACTACCACTGCTGCTACTGGCGGTAGCGGTGCTGCAGTTACTACTACTACTACTACTGTTACTGCTGCTGCTGCTACAGTGCTACTGTAATAATAACAAGAATAATATCCACAAAATTATTAATTATTCTAAAAAATAATAATGATAATAATAATACAGAATTTATATCTGATATGATGCAACCGAGGATGATGTTGCTAACAATGAAGATATAACGTAGCCTACAAACGACGATACTAAATATACGGATGATGACGACGATGATGCTGACTATGAATATGAAGCTGCCGATGCTAATGCCTTACTCTGCCCTGTCTCCCCTGACCCGTGGGTCACTGGCCTCAGTGTAGATGTAGTATGGCTGACTGTATGCCTGTGATGGTCCAGTATTATCGGATGGCGTCTTTCCTGACCATATCGTCCAATCGAATTGATCGTCCAACGCTTGCACCATTCCGCACAGTGATACAGATCCATCGAGAAGCTCAAAGCTACACGTCCACATCGTGTCTATGAGAAGTACAGACAAGACATAATTATGGACAGCGCGCAAAGAGTAATTGCAGGGAAATACAATCAGCATTTGAGCATTCAAGTGGTGAGGCAATTTTTATGAAATGCGGGGCTATAGTTTAGATACCACTGCCGGTACGAGAAAAATTACGATTATACAATTGTCATGATATAATAATTATGTAATCTTAACAATACAATTGTTATGAAATAATAATTATGTAAGCTTAACAATACAATTGTTATGAAATAATAATTATGTAAGCTTAATTAATGTAACTTGTTCATTTGTATAAATTACAATTGTTGTGAAATAATAAATGATAATTTTGTAAGCTTAATTAATGCAACTTTTACATTTGTATAAAATGTATGAATCCAGCCTTAGCCCTTTCAGCGCCAGTTGCTGGAAAACTGCTGCCAGACTGCCAGTCAGTCAAAAAGTGTTGACATTGACAACACTGCTCTAACGTGCCTTGTGGACTCTCGTATCCGATACCATAGGGGAGAACGGGGTTGGTTGCAACACGTGTTGGTTGCAACACCATCGATATTTCGGCACTAAATAATAGCAACTCAAAATTAAGCAAACTATTTTGTAAAGGATACATTTTAGGCCAATGTGTCCTAATTTCTTAGCAGGCAATTGATAATGACTATCGAAAAGTAAAAAAAAATCATTTTTGGCAATCGAAAGTAAATTTTTCGGTTTTTTGTTTTTTCGTTCTATAGCCAAATGTTTTGAAGTAATATTTTTCGGTTTAGTTCTATTAGTTGCACAAGTAATTAAGCTTGAAAATGCATTTGGTCATTTTATTTATAATCAGTGCCGTCGAAATTTTGTTCCATAACACTGTCTAGGCATTGCTTCGGGGTTGGTTGCAACATTTTTTTCAGGGATGGTTGCAACATGTTGCAACCAACCCCACACATTTATTTCAATAGGCCGCTTTCATTGCTGACCTGCCCGTCGCAGTTAGAGCATATTGTATTAAAATATTACAGGCTATATGCATTCAATAAATTGGTAAACTGGTTGAATTATGTTAAACCATGTCACATGCTCTAATCAATTGACCTTTATTGGCCTATTTTTAACCTCTAAACTATCCGCGACGATGAGAAATTGTTGGCGAAAACTGATTGCGGTTCTGATAGTAAAGAAGCAATGATTGTCGGTGTAGAAAAAGAACTCACTGATAGTGGTGCTAGACTTGGGCAGTTAAAGTCACACATTTGATTATTCAACATTGTGGCGATATTTTCAGAAAGTAAATTTGCTTATTGAGAACACCGACTTATCCCGTAGGTAACCAAAATAATTTGCTGACTATTATAATATTGCTGATGGCTGGTGTCATGTATTATGGATTATTGTGGAAGCAAGTGAACATGCTGTATTTACCAAAGTGCCACTAAGTTTAATATGAACTTCGTTTCAATGGTGTGCTATGCCTGCCGCTGCTGCTGAAGACTGGCTTTCGGGATTTAAGTTGCGAATCAAGGTTCAGTGAACACCAGAGGCTTCGAGTTTAGAAAGTTTCAAATAAAGTGCTATAAACTCATTATGAAATATCTTCGGTAAAACTTTCCAAGCAACTGGCGTTTACATTTTACAATCTCGATGAAACCATAGTAACCACTGTTCAACGGATTTTAACAGTTCTGACAAACAGAAGCATAAAGCAGATTGGTGTGTTGACATCCGGTGAAAGAAGACAATTAGAGACTTTGAGGTTTGCACTGGATGTTTGTAGGAATTCTGTGCCTCCAAGGCTCCAACTTCATGAAACATCCATCATGCGGATGTATGACAAACACAGGCTTCTTCATCTGTAGACTATGAGACGATTTCTTGGGCATATATAATAAATCAAGTTTACAATCTCTTTGGTGGATGGAAACCATAACTCTCACACTGGAATCGATTCTTCATGTTCCTGAAAACAACTCTGACGACTTGGAATAATCCCACATTTTAGATTTAATTTTGAACATCATTAGCCCAATTAGGTAGATGTAGCCAGTCCAACTCTATCAGTTATAGGCCACTGGAGAATATTTATCAAACTGTTCGCATGATGATTATTAGTACAAAAACAGTTTTAAAAATCTTTTTGATGCTCTCGATGCTCTGAATTTTTGAATTTGTTTAATTATTACATTCTTATAATCTAGATGCATAGCCAGGCCTCAGTTGGCTCGAGGGCTACGCAGCCTTATTTGAATATCTAGACTACTTTCAATACTGTTGCAACCTTCCCCGAGGGTCGTTGCAACCAACACTGGCCCGGGGCTGGTTGCAACATTTTGAAGCCCTCTGTTCAGTTAGTTATTGTGGGTACGTGCTTGGTCACTGAGACCGGAACTATAGCTTGTTTTGATGCTGAGATATAAAGGATTCATATGGGCTAAACAGTTTGCAGATAGCTCTAAAGATAAAAATGTTACACATGAAAATGTGAAAAATGTTGCAACCAGCCCCGGTCTCCCCTAATCACAATTGCTCTTTGTTCTCTACACTGGCTTCCTGTCTATAAACGTATCCGCATCAAGCTGGCCTCCACCATGTAGACTATAGGCTTCCAAGGTCACACCTTGCAACTTTTCAAAGGTCGCTCTGCTGGAAAGAATGTTGTCCGGGTTCACGTCTTGTCTCTGGCCGACGTTCATTCGCAGACTTTGCCGTTGGTCCATCCATCCGGAACTCTCTACCTCACCATGTTCGCAACTTTGCAACTGTATCACCACCACCAAAAAGACCATCACCAATAGCAACAAAAAGACCATCACCAATAGCAACAAAAAGACCATCACCAATAGCAACAATAGCAACGGCATTGAAAGCCGCAATAGACACAATAATAAAAAAACAATAACATTATTACAGAAACAATAACACCATTTGGAAATTCGCAGATGCTTAGAAGCTCTGAAACTGAGGAATCCCTAAACCTCCTTTGATACTATAAAGAAGCCAAAGACAAGCTGATAATCGACTCCATACATACTTGGCGGTGGAGCTGAATTCGTGAAACAGACAAACAAAGCATAACATCAACAATATTCTTCTAAGCTGTCTCTCCACAATCTGAATGTCTGAACAGTCATTTAGCTCATTTTCACGACAATCATTTCTGTTGCTCATTCATCCAAAACCTTTTACTACGCGTACAGAGTCATAAAATCTAATCTTGAGGCAAATCCTGAATAAAATTAAATTTAGTTAATATACAGATGAGATTTAAAACCGCTTTCTCTAAACTAATCTACTCTAATCGAGTAATATTTTTACTGCCGATTAAGTTCATGTCTAAGGCTGTAAATATTTGTAAACATTTGATATCAACAAACCTACAGACCAACAGATCGTTCGATTAGAAATTTATGATTAGGGCAAGAATTGATGATCAGGGCTGAAATTGATGATTAGGGCTGAAATTGATGATTAGGGCGGAAGTTGATGATTAGGGCCGAAATTGACGATTGGGGTGAATTTCGGGAGAAATTGATAATATAATCAGGAAAACCAGGTGATTAGATTAAGCTGGATTACAAAAAAGCATGAAAAATGAATTTCCCCGCTCAAGTTGCTAAGATGCTGGACATGAAGAGACTGACCTTGACATGGACCGCTGATCATTGTTAGGTTGTCGATGGAAGTATCTCCACTGAACTGACCAGTCATCACGCCTTCGATTCCAACCTTCACATAATAATCATATTACAACGACACGGTGTCACATATGTAGCCAGGTAGCCCAATGGAAAAGTGCATTGTACGTTTATACACGTATTCTATCAAGTATATATAATATTATATATGTATACTGTAAAAAATGTTATTTTACAAATCAATGTTAATGTTGCATGTACGATGTTAATCCTAAATATAAATATCCATGTTAGTTTTATAATGTCAATGCTATATATAGTAGGCCTACAATTTCAATGTTACATAGCCTATAGAGTTTAGCGTCGAATTTAAAATGACAATGTTTTTATACAATGTAAATGTTGTATAAAACATTGTGATTTTAAATTCAGCGCTAAACTGTATCCATAGATGGCATAGATAGAAACAATGCATAGAGGGATACATGCATGCATAATAATTTATAACCCTATTATTATAGCGCTTGTATGTTCGAATGAATGAGGTGGGGATATACCTCGGTGACGTCCGTCATGTTGAAGTCAACGGCGACACTCTTCCATCCATTCCCCTTATCCCCGGTTGTTTCCCATTGAGTCATCCGACCTTGATCGTTGTTAAACTTAGCGTAGACCCGCAACGTTCCAGTGTGATATCCGTTCATACAGAAGTAGAAGTGAAGGCAACGTCGTTCGGGGGATCGACGGTAATCGTCTCCTTCGGTTACCAATCTGCAAACATCAGACGAAAACTACCTATCAATCAATCAATCAATATACTTTATTGATCATCATGTATATGTATACATACAGTATAGCACAAACAAACAGTAGTTGAAAATGTCACATGCATTGATGTCAAAGGGTTAAGCCCAAAGGAACGTAAGGTTCCGCTAACAGGGTTGCCCTAATTACATGAAGAATCAATCTATCATCAACTTTCTGCATAACAGTATATGTGTCATATAAGTCATTAATCTCCTGCTTTGCATTTGGCAAACTCTTGCTAACATTTTAACCGGCACCATCGTGTTTTGCTCCTCAAGCAAAGAAATTTCTGCGGGGCTTAAGCTGTTTGATCTTCCACTTCAACCTATCTTGACGCTATTACCTGACTTTGTTTGAATCAAGCTCTTGCGATTACGAATTGAGTTTTAACCAATAAGATCATCATTTGATACTACAACATAAATTTTTAATGAACAAACTTATTATTTATTTCGATGTAGAGACTGATTTGAGCGGCGATCTTACCTGGCCACCTGACCATTTCTAGTTCCACTAGCTTCTGTGAACAGGTAGTAGCGTCCTTGCTCTGCCCCCGATGGTCCTGTTACGGGATAATTGCGGCCATTAATAACCCGGGTGGAGAGTTGCCCCGATGGGGTCTCCCCCGTCTGCACCGTCCAATCAAAATCGTCGCTTTTGTCCTGACGTAACCGACATGATGGATTCGATTCGCCGTTCGACTCCATGTCACAACTCACGATCGCATCTAAAAGACGCCATGCCAAATCGCCAGAATAATTTAAATAACATTAAAACAATTATAATAACAATTAATTCTATGACAAGAATAATTTAAATAATAATAAAACAATAATGATAATTAATTCTATTATAATAATTATAATAACGATTATGATAATGATAATAATTATTTTTATGATGAAAATTATACTAATGATAATGATAATATTTATTATTATTTATTTATTTTTATTCTTATACTTTATTTTAATAATAATGCTAGTATTATTATTTTTATTATTATTATTACTATTATTAATAATTGTAATTTTGACCAAAACGATCCCACAGGCGTAATGCTGAGGATCTTGTACGTATCGGTCAATGTCGACCGTCTGTCTGTTTGTCTTTCCGTCTGTCTGTTTGTCTGTCTGTTTGTCTTTCCGTCTGTCTGTCTGTTTGTCTGTCCGCATCCATCAACATTTATTTGATCATACAGATCTGAAAATGAAAGAACAACAACGACAACTCACACTGAAGACTTTCTGGCGCCGAAGCTGAACAACAGAAAAATAAAAGAATTTCCTAGTTTTAGATCAGTTTCTTCTCCGCTAGAAATTCAAATAAATCCCCCCAAATATTTTAATCAGAATTCGTAAAATAATGGTTAAATCAACCCTTTATCGATGACACCGGGTTAACAATTTGGGTGGGTGGGGTAAGGCTATGACATAACAAACGACTTTAGGGATGGTATGCAACAGCTGTCGTCATATGGTATTGGTGGACTAAGTACCACCATTTTTGTCTGAGATAAAAGAATGTACACACAAGCGTGCATCATAAATTAAACCAGATCTCGGGCATACCTTCAACATATAATAGCCATTTCTGAGCAGAAAGTGTAGGGTAATACCACTTGTACAGATATCTTTCTTTGAGCATGCTATCATTGCAAGCTTCTTTCTTTCTTTCTTTCTTTCTCCTCCGTCAAGTGTTCACCGACGATGAGGCTCTAACAAAACTTCTCCATTGCAAGCTTACCTCCTATTATCAATGATCTTGCCTTGGGCCATAATGTTCCTGCAGTGCTGTGGTCATCTTACTTGTAAATCTACAAAATTTAATCTTCTCTTGTGTCGAGTGGCTAGGAGCTGTTGCTTTTATGCTATGAGGTCTTCAGCAACCGGGACTCTACCATGGAGTCCTGGACCAGCTGAAAACCTCACACGTATGTTTACTCCAAAACCAATATTTGAATCACTGCCTACAGCTGCAGGAAGGTTGTTCGCTGATTATAATATTGTCCGGTTGACTCGGACCGCTAGACCTATTACAGTGACAAATCGGTCGTACTTGAAGGTTGGACAATCTTCATCGTCGTCATCGTTGTTGATGGCGTAATCGATGATGACGTTGTGGGTCTTGGAGTCGGATCCGTCGGAGGAGGATCAACACCTGGAAAGAAGGAAAAGACTTTCCACATGCGAAGAATTATCACTTCACAGTAACATAAATTAATTATATGAACGCAAAAATCAAGCGACGTTGTAATCCAGTGACTCTTTAAAAGGTTTGAGGCTTACGATTACGATACAAACAGTTTTCCACAACCTCTTCAGAGAAAGGCGACATTGTGCCGCGCAGTGGACGCTGGCGCAATAAAAGTATTACACAGCAATCATACTAGAATTGTGAATGAGATGTATCTTTGCCTGTATCGTTGCATCCTCTGGGCGTAATGATGATGTTATCGACGGCTATTTGTCCCAGAGGTCCTGGACCGACTTCAGCAATGATCCCAACCTATCATGCAACAGAAAATCAAAGGGATCGTAGCAAAATCTCACCAGAAACTTTGAAAAAATTGCAACAAGTCCGTTGAGTTTCACTGTGACTATCATTCTAACGACACCGTAGAACAGAGTAGAATAGAGTAGAATAGAGTAGAATGGAGTTTAGTGAAGGAGAATGACGTGGAAGGTAGTGAAGTGGAATAGAATGAAGTGGAATTGAATGAAGTGGAATAGAGTGAAGTGGAATTGAACGGAATGAATAGGAATGGAGCAGCATGGAACAGAATAGAATAGAGTGAAGTGGAATTGACTGGAACTAGGTGGAATGGAATAAAGCGGAGTAGAGCAGCATGACGCTGAATGGAACAGGAGAGAATAGAGAGGAACTGAATAGATCAGCAGAATCTGCATCATGGCATAAAAGGATTTTAACGTGACGTATAGAAAGATTAAATCGGCGTAAGAAATAATGAAGTTAATCAGGATTATGCATCACATAAAGAATAGATTAGGATATATTAGATTAAATAATAATAATAGATTGGAATATAATCAGAAACAATAGAATGGAACAAAACATAATAACGATATTAGACTAGATCATCTTACAGTAGTTTAGATAACTTCACCTTCTGCGTTTAATGATAAGATTCGGTGAATCATCATAATAAATTCTGCCTGCATGGTAAGTTCAACCCACCCTGTCGTATGTGATGTTAACCGTCAATTCCGCCAGGAGCCACTGTGTTCCTTGGTCTCCTGTCCAGACCTTCACCGGGTAATCCCTTCCAGGGAGACTCGTGTAGACGATCAGCCGACCCGTGTTCACTCCGTACATGTTGTACCAAAACCGAAGGCAGACCCAACCATTGTACAGAATGTACCACGTCTCCAGACTACACATGGAACAGAATGGGAACAGGTTAGAAAAGAATGGAACAGAATGGGATGGAACAGAATACATTAGAATAGAATGAAATAGAACAAAATAAAACACAATGGGATGGAACAGAATACATTAGAATAGAATGAAATAGAACAAAATAAAACACAATGGGATGGAACAGAATACATTAGAATAGAATTAAATGGAACAAAATAAAATGGAATGGGAGGAGGGAATAGAAGAGAACGGACTAAAATAATAGGAAGATAGAATGAGATTTTAATTGAAAACAATGTAAATGAATGGAAACGTCATAGTAGTCGTAGCAGCACAATAGTCATTACTTCGCGAAAATCAATAATACTCTGCATGTAATATTATGCAACATAAGCTTATTCATGAATGCAGCGTCAAATCAGAGGGTTTGTCCAGCCTGATAGAGAGAAAGCGACAGACAGAGAGAGAAGATAGATAGTGAGAGACAGAAAGAGAGACAGAGGGACACACATATACATACAGACAGACAGTTTGAGAACGTACATTGCGTTGTCTCCCTGTTTCCTTGGACTTGTGGAGTTGATGAACATGTAGTAGAGTCCGTTTTGAGCTGCAGTAGGGCCAGTCAAACCGGTGGGGGAGCTGGGTCCGGTCTGACGGGTGAAGAAAGTATTGACGTAGTTCATCTGCTCCATCCCACACTCGTCTCTCTCGAAGTCACAGGACCACGGAATACTCACTGAAAGGGGAAGTGTTGTACCAATCAATCAATCGATCGATCCATGAATGAATGAATGAATGAATGAATGAATGAATGAATGAATGAATGAATGAATGAGTCAGTCAGTCAGTCATTTAATCAATCAATCAATCAGTCAACCACTCAGTCGGTCAGTCAATCAATCCATCAATCAACACACCATACAAAGATCGAATCAAACAAAGCAGCGTTCATCCAATCATGCGAGCATACAATGATAGACCCAGTCAGACACACATGGACATTAAGCAAATACACATAATGCATGTAGATGCACACAAAAGCATATAATGCTTTTTTATAATTTGCTTTTTATCTCAAGATTCAAAGGATGAGTTGTTGAGCAGAGTAACAAAAGAAGTTAAAATCATAGAAAGACGATGTTTACCGTGGGTTCCGTTGTTAAAAGGTGGCGCTGTTGTCGTTGTTGCTGTTGCTGCTGTTGTCGATGTTGTTGGCTGATTAGTAGTTGTAGTAGCAGCAGAAGTTGGACTGTTTGTTGTTGGAGTTGTTGTTTGTGTTGTTGTTTGCGTCGTTGTTTGTGTTGTTGTCTGTGTTGTCGTTTGTGTTGTCGTTGGTGTTGTTGTTGGTGTTGTCGTTGGTGACGCTGTTGATGGTATTGTTGGTTGTTGTGTTGTAGTCACTGCTGCACTGGTGGTCGTGAGGGAGGAGGTTGCTGTAGTGACGTCATCTGAAAGCACATGCATGGTAAATGCGATGTAAGAATTTGAGATCAGAAAAGATAATAATAGTAAATTATGCATGGTTAGATGACTGAATGATTTTCATCAAACAACTGGTAATGTAGGGTAAATCAGGTCTAGAGTACTTAAGGCAAGTTAATGATACAAAGAGATGTTGGGAATGGTTAGGTAGATGTGAAGAAAGTTTGGTCGATTAAGTCGACTCATGTTGAGGTCTGGGAAAGTGCATGGGCAGGATCCTGCAGGATAAAATGTTTGGCAGGCTGGGTAAGAGCAGGTTGAAGTTACAATCACCAACAAACAGAAAAGGCATAATTGTCCTTAGAGGCTGAAAGGTCATTTAAGTGAAGAGCAAACACAAACAGTTACGTACAACAAATGGCATCCTCTAATGCATACGATAACCAGGTGGATTGGTTTGGTCCTGCTGCAGAGCACAGAACTCATTATCCGTCGAGCTATATGTATATTGGTTTCCGAAATCAAACACAGCATTTTGAAAAACGGATGACAGCATTTAGTCAAGTCCATGGTCATCTAAAATAAATTCCGGGAAGTTTTTGATTAAATCTGGACATGGGAAGCACGAGACGGATTATACGGGACGAACCTGACAGATGATGGACAGACTTACCTGGACATCTGGAGGAAAATATGCGAATGTTGTCCACTGCGATGTCACCGAAAATATCGTTTCCACGAACACCAATGAATCCAACCTAAGACAACATTTCTACTTTATGTATAGGTATTCCTAAACTCATCTGTTGCACGTCCTGTAGAACAACTTAATCACCGGCGTTATACATGTAGGTCTATCAGATTCACTAGGCATATCAATCAAGTACAAAGCTCGAGGGTACGCGTACCCTAAAATAGAATACGTTAACATACGTACGTACCTTTCAAAAAATAGAATACGCGTATGATACGTACCATACACGAAAATTTTATTTATGGTTTACTCAGCGACCCATAGCCAACGTATAATCTGACGTCAACTGTAGGCCTATGCGTCATTGAAACCGGTACTTCCGGCAGCGTAGCAGTAAATTTAATTCGATATATTTTTTGGTTATAATTAATTTAATGCAAATTGTACTGTCTTTCTGATGAGGGCTAAGTACACGTCCCTGGTTTGAAAATTGGTGTAGCCTAACTCGAAAGTTGCAGTAGGTTATATCTATATAGCCTAAGCATCAGTCAGCGAGTCAGCGATGCCCAGAGAACGTGGGAAGGGATGGACGCACGTGAAAGTTTTGAAAAATGCGAAAAACAATTATGTGATTGAATGCAATTTTTTCGACAAGCAGTTCTGGGTTGGATCAGGCAATTGCATAAGAACACATCTTTGAAGTGCTACAGCAGAACTGAAACGACTGACTGACATTACCGTAGTGCATTAAGTGCAATGTATGCTGGATAAACATAGACCTACAATATAGCATTGCAGAAATTTACTACGCCGAATACTGGGTGGTGAGTGTTTGCTTAAATTAAATTGAACATTCTTATAATGAGCAATGACGTGGTTAACGTATTTTATTTATTGTTTACGTACCCTAAAATAGGGTACGTTAAAATACGTACGTACCTTTCAAAAAATAGAATACGTATGGTACGTACCCTCGAGCTTTGATCAAGTATATGCATATACATGTAGGCCTATATCAGGCTCACTCTAGCTGGCAGCATCTCATGAACACCACAACCAAAGATTTCCACAGTAGTAGCCTATCCTCATTCCTCAACATGACCTTCCGGATTCTGGCTTGACACAAAAGCGAACTAATCAACCTTATAATAATATCTAAGAGAAGAGGAGAAGACTGGAGGCCTAGATAGAGAATGACACGATGAACGAGTAGACCCGAGTAGTTCAACCAATGATGCTTAATGTACGAATATTGAGAGATTTAAAGGCCGTTGCAGGCTATGTAAGTGAAGAGGTACTACGTGTACTACTTTATCACCTTAATTTGTTAAAAACAAACTAGTTTTCACTAACCCTTACAATTAGTTTAGGGGTCTGTAACTGCTTTGCCTAGGCGCACGAAATTGCTCGCGTCAGTCCTAACTGTTCTATTGTTGTTGTCGACGATGACACTACTATAACAATACGTTTTAATTGTTATTGTTATTGTGTTAATTACCCGGTCATTGTTGTTGGTCAGTTGAATGATCACTCTTGCCTCTGTCCAGTTCGCTGACCCTACGCTTCCTGACCTTGACCACCAAGGTGACCCTTGACCTCGGTTCAGTGTGTACAGTGATAAGCTGCCGATGCTATTTCCGTTCATGTTGTACCAGAAGACGATGCACGCATCGCCGTTGTACAAGACGACTGGAGATTCCAAACTTAAGACAAATAATTATTGATTAATAATCATTGCAAGAAATCTAGAAAAATGATTTATTTATTAAATTAACATTTCTATATGCTAATTCAAGTCGTCGAGGAAATAAACATCTTTAATCGGTCCCTTCTTACACCATGCTTCTAAGTAAGTTATTAGATGCCTATGTCTTGCATAATTTAATCGTGTTCACAATTCCAATATATATTTTATTATTGAATAAGTTATCTTAATGCAATACAATGTCATGTCTAGAAAATTAATGGTGGTCACAAAATGGCCGTCCCAAAATTACCTATTGTGTGCTCGCTACAGTTTACGTTTATTCCAAATCAATTAGATTCATTTAAATTCAGACTATGCTTTTACATAGATCTATGATAATAGATGAGAGTCGGTCCTTCTATCTGTCTTGATATTAAGTGTCTTTCTTACGCTGCATAGGTTCCAGGAGCCAATGGATCGCTGGTTTCAATGTAGACATAGTAGGCTCCTGATTGTGCGGATTGTGGTCCAGTGCCTGAGGTTGGGGTCGGTCCTGACCAACGAAACCATTCGAAATCATCGTCGTTGCGCTGACGCATTCCACACAGGTCGTCAGTTTCAAAATCACAAGACCACGGCAGCGATACTACCAGTTAAATAAATCCGCTTTATAAATCCAAAAATAGTACAGCATAGTCCAATAATCAATAAAAGCTATTTAATTATCATACTTAAGATAGTTTACCTTTAGCCTGCCCTACAGTAATCACCATCTCTGCTAGATGCAATAAAGACAAGACAAAAGAATTGGGTAGGACATTTGCTGCGAGGAAACTCACTGCAGAAAGAAATTAATTGAAGGAAGATTGGAGGGAAAAGGTGCAGAGGAAGACCTAGACAAAAACTGCTGGATGGGATGATGGAGAAGGGTCACAGAGAACTTAAGGACATGGCACAACAGCGTGATAGATGGAGACATTGGACGTTTGGACCTGCCACTTGGCAGATAACCTAAAGAAGAATCACCATTGCTATTAAATAAATGTAAAATGTAATCGGACTTTTATATAGTGGCTGTCTTATGGCCTCGACCCTGAGGGTGAGATCCTTCACCACCGCTTGCCCGTTTGAATGGACGCCACGCCATTTAGGTCCCCGTGGACGGACCGTGCTAGCCCGAGATGTTTAAATCTCTGAAATAGCCATCTTCGGGAATCGAACCGCGACCCTCACGCTCTCTTTCAGAGGCGGATCCAGGGGGGGCCAATCCGGCCATGGCCCCCCCATTTAAAAATTGCATGGAACGTGGCCCCCCATTTGGTTTCAAAGACATGTAGTGGGAGAGAAAAACAGGACACCTGGCCCCCCATTAGAAAATCGTGCGGGACGTGGCCCCCCGTTCGGAAATGGCATCTCCTTTTCCCGGAAAATTGGTCGATGACTAAAAAAGGTCATCAACTTTTTTCCCGGAATTTTGTCCCTCTGTTCCACCAACAAGACCGAAAATTTTGGCCCCCCCCTTCGAAACGTTCTGGATCCGCCACTGCTCTCTTTCACAGACGCGCGGCCGCCAGCTCTCTTACCGATGTAGCTAACGTGGGCTAACACGCGATCGCTTACATGATGTGAAATAAAAAAGAAATATCACCAGTAGATATTGACTGGTGTGTTGCGCTCTGCTGCGCGCCTAATTGGGCAAAATCACTAAATATGGTCATGTCTCAAACTACATGCTTGAGGTACTTCACTGGCTCCCTAATTGCCAGCGTATCGAGTTCAGGGTAGCTGCATTGGTATGGCGATGTTGTCAGGGTCTCGCCCCAATTTACCCCCGAGAGCTATGCAACCTTACATTGGGTATCCAAGGACGTCGTCAGCTAAGTTCTGCTGATAAGCGAGTCCTCTTAGTTAATTTTGCTCGTTCTGCTACCATGAAGAATCGAGCCTTTTCTGTGGTTGGTCCAGTGGTCTGGAATGACCTTCCTATTGAGCTACGTCTACACACTGGGACTCTTCCAAGATACTTTGATCCTTACTAAATTTAAAACTGTTCTTTTTGGGCGCGCTTTTTGGGCGCGTTGGAATCAGGAGCGCCTCTGAGTAGCTTTTTCTTATAAATTATATAAATTTCCGAATGAATGAATGGTGTAGTAAACAAAACAATGCACATGACAGCAGACGAGACTGCTAGGTAACTTAGTAGCTTGGGTCGGGAGCGCCACTGAATCTGTGAGCGGCGCTATATAAATGTTCAATTACAATTACAATTAACTTAGGTAACTCCTATTACAGTAATAACCCATGGCCCGACCACAATCAAGTAGAAGAGGGCCACTGTACAGACGTAGGCTGCAATCCAACCAAAGAATTTTTATCCAAAGTTGACTGTAGAAAAGATCAATTTCATTGACGAATACGCCAATCAGTCGATGAATGAACAATAGCGATGAATAACGCGAGTTCTGCTGCAGCAGCTGTTACGAAGTCTCTGGACTCACATGTAGGTGAGTCAAACTATTGCGTAACTCTATGTTTCGAAGAAACGTCAAACGGTGGATCACTCAGTATATGTTCTTAGAAAACGCGTCTTTTCTGTGAAACGCCAGTATAGCCATTAGCCAGGTGCTGATTAAAATATGCGTTCAGACACTACACCTGCTATGTTAATATTTATTGACAAATGGCTGATACGCCGGTCAAAGTATTCAAGGCGTTTTATTTCGAGACACACCCTGCGGTAAATGCAACAGCTTGACATTATTTTTTCTACACATAGAATACGCTGCACGACTACAACACGTCAATACTGTTAGTTCACGTCAGTCATTTTAGTCAGTGTTGCCATTGAGGTTTCAGAAAAAAAACAGATTCCCTTCCGTAAAAACCCAGAAAAACCCAGACTATTCATATAAGCTATTTTAGACCACTTTGCTCAAATTAAGTTGGTGTTTCCCTTGTTCGTATGAGGGCTAACAAAATGTTCGTCAAAAGAGTCGAATAAAATGTAATTGCAATTTTAAAAATATCAATTGTTAAAGTTATCAGGACTCGGCATCCATACTGACAATAAGCTTAATGTGCGCATGGTTCCTGCGTGGCGCTAAAAAAATTCTAAGATTTGGATTCAATTGAATCCAGTCTATTGTGCGGAGCAGAATAGAAGTCATGGTACATAGTCATTGGTGCACTTCAGTCATTACAAGAATCATACTAAAGATGTCTAGAATGAATCCTACAGTTGAAAAGAAAAGACTTTACGAAAACCACATTAAATACTAACTGTTTAGAAATTAAAACTGAACTTCTGTAGGCCCTATTGTATTAAGCCTGTACTACATTATATTTTACACTCCATCATCATCATCATCATCATCATCATCATCATCATCATCATCATCATCATCATCATCATCATCATCATCATCATCATCATCATCATCATCATCATCATCATCATCATCATCATCATCATCATCATCATCATCATCATCATCATCATCATCATCATCATCATCATCATCATCATCATCATCATCATCAATCATCATCATTGGGCTCAATGCCCGTAAGAGTCCGACACCACTCTCTGTCCGAGTCTGTCTCGCATCATGTTTCCCAGCTTCAACCGGTCCGGTCAGCAGGTCCATACCATTAACATCTTGAACCAGCTAGACCACCTTGTCCGATTGAAGAGAATATTGGGAGAGAGGCATGAAGGACAACCTGGGTCAATGCCCGTATGTGTCCCACGCTCTATCACTCGACTCTCCCCACCGGTCTGTCCTGACCGGCCTGTGCATATTTTACACTATATTATACTAATAAATTCATTAAACATTGTAAAGATGTTTTTTAAAACCTGGCAAGTAATTGGAACAACAGTTAATCCTGATAGCAGAGATACTTTGAAGTTTGAAACTACGTCTAATGCTCTGTGCCCTTGAGATCACGTTCTATAATACTCTGCTCTTAAAACTGTTCTTTATACCCGTGGCTGGGTCGGGAGCGCTTCTGAGTACCTGGTCTGGATGGGACGCTTTACAAATAGCCTATATTAAATGAATGAATGAATGGAGTTCTAACCGACTGAAGCTCTAAAGTTTCAAGAGACTGGGGTTCGTTTTAAGTCTATGAGTTCCAACAGTAAGACCTACTAAGACCTACTACCGGCTGGAGGTCGTCTAAACACTTCTCACCATTCCATATAACCACATCTTGAATGTAAGTGAAAGTTCTATTTCGTAAGAGGCCCAAAGAGGTTGGCAAACAGCATAATATTCGACTACATACGCTGCACTTTGGTTCTATTATAAAAAAAATACACAGCCAGCTAGCAGCTGATGATGGCCGCTGGATTATTTGTGTGTTGAATGTAATCGAGCGGAGTTATATTGACGTGAGTAAAACTGCAGATAGTCGGCCGTCGTCATCCGCAGAGTACATACCATCTGGCACACACTTTCCAGTGAAGATTCGTATTGTATCGACACCAATGTCTCCCAGCCAGTTCAAGCCACGTATCCCGTTCCAACCGACCTACATGTACAATTACACAAACAGGTGTCGTTTCACAGCAGGTATTATACGCCTAATGATGATCTGTGCATACAGATGGGATATGCGATGATCAGATAACATACTGGGGAATAATATATTCTGTTGGCTACTAATCAATCGAAAATCTCAAAGATACCTTTTCCATTTTCGAAAACAACGATATCCAATGACAGAATTTGAATCGCAAACTCCAAATGTCCAATGCACTGCAGCTGAGGCAATGTTTGTTTGTTTGTATGTGCACTTGTCATAGCGCCCCTTCAAGCTCTCTACTCAGAGACGCTCCCGACTGCTGAGCGGACACTGCATCGGAGTTTCACGCCGAAGCGCTGAGCAATTGCGAGTGAAGGACTTGCCCAAGGTCCATACGCGGCGACGTGAGGTGGATTCGAACCTCGAACCTTTCGGCTTCAAGGCAACGACGCCACCACTACACCACCGCGTCCCACAATGCGTCATAATATCAGAGCTCGAAGCCCAGTGGAGATATGCTCCGGTTGTAGGGAGGTAGGACAGTAACTGTTGTTAAGGCTGGTTTAGTTGAGGTCAAGAAAACTTGAAAGGCGGAAGACTGTATGGATAATGGAAAGTATGAATGAGTACTAGTCTTGTTATAGTAATGTTCAAGATTACTACTCAGAGGCACTCCCGAGTACTGCTTGGACACTGCATTGGAGTTTTACGCCGAAGCGCATGAGCAATTGCGAGTGAATGACTTGCTCAGGGTCCCTACTAGGGCCCGGACTTGAGGTGGATTCGAACTTACAATAGTATGGGAGCTCTTGAAGAGGTGTGTCTTTAATTTGGTCTCGTGAACTTAAGCCCTTACAATCTTATAACCTCATGACCGATTCTATCATTATTTTTATCTTTCAACGTTGTCATCAGATTTCATCATGATCTTATGAGAGCTGATATCTGTTGCAACATATGGGGAGGAAAAATTGCCCTTGGCAAGTGTGTATGTTTTTTACGAATAGGGCCTATAGCTGCATTGCGTGTATAACTGGTTTTAGTGCATTGACCAACAAATATTCAAATATCCACCAGTGGGAAGGGGAATTTCTTCAAGTTCCCTACCCAAGTTTAAAAGTGGGGAGAGAGAATTCCCTTCCTTTCCTTTCCAAGATTCACAGCTTTGGGTGATATTCTCTGAAGATGATCACATTATCATATTGAGACATTGCTGCACCATAATAGCCTCTGAATCTTCTACCTACTCGTGTGGTGATGTCACTGAGATGTAGTTCGAACCACTGGTACTTCCATCCGGGACCCTGGTCCCCTCTGAGACGCCACCAGTCGACGTGATTCGAGTAGCTGGACCCCACCTGATCGAAGAGGACGAGCTGACCAACACCCTGACCGTAGGCGTTGTAGTAGAACTGGACACAAACGTCACCGATGAAGTTCAGTTCAGGAGTGATGAACCTTAGAACAGTCAACGTCATTCGATGCTGTACATGTGTACATGTGTACATGTGTACATGTGTACATGTGTACATGTGTACATGTGTGCAAGTGTATGAGTGTACATGTACCATCGATCGTCATCTTAGTGAAGTCATCAGACTATGGTAATAATTATTATCATTGAAAAATGAATTATTCATCGTGATATTATTATTCACGATGATGTGCTGCTGCTGATAATGAATCATAAGCTCACAGCAACAACAATGACAACGACAACGACAACAACAACAAAGTCACCGTCATTACTTCTTCTCCTTTATAAACGGCTTCTGCTTCTTTATAGGCGGTTTCATTCGTTTCATATCTCAATCAATCAATCACTCAGTCAATAAATAAACCAATCAATAAAAAATAAATAAGTTTATTGATAAATAAATCAACCGCTCGATCAACTATTTGTTCGTTTAAGTCTGGTTGAAACCGCTAATCAAATCACACCAGTTCTTTTATCTTTTGTAGTTTCGCCCATTGTAATATTCCATGTTGTTTGTGGTCACAAAATTTATATTTTAAGGGGTCAGATGAGCCGCTTCAGCCCCTATAACCATCAAAAATAAATCGAATCTTGACGGAAAATTAATTCCACACAAAGTTCTTTCACACGAATTAAAGACAGCAATTAAAATCGTGGACAAAGAATATAAACAGAGCATTGTTAGATGAGCGGTAAAAAACATAATCTGAGTCTGCACAGTTAAATTCGTGGGATCTGTTTAGATTCTTTGTCCAGTGGTTGTCAATTCATTTGATATCCTATAATAACTGAAAAAGAACAAGGATAGGGTAGCCTACTGAATGAGGCCATGCCATCACTCCTGTCCTGAAATCACTTCACTGGCTCAAAATACCTGAACGCATCGAATACAAAGTCCTCTCACTCACTTACAATACACTTCAATCCTCCCAGCCGTTCTACCTTCGTCAGTTGTTCACCATCCAGCCACCTCGTTCAACACGCTCCTCATCCTCCATTACACTGCTTCGCCCTCCCATCACTTCATCACTGAAATTTGCAAACCGCTCCATAGCCATTGCCATACCACCTCTCTGGAACAAACTTCCGCCAGCACTTCGGCAAACTTCCGACCCATCATACGAACTCACCAAAACTCTACCTCTCGCTATCTCCCCACAGGTCTTTCACTCAAAACTGAAAACATTGCTCTGTCACAAATCCTATCCTGATTCTTCCTCTTCTCCTCACATCCCTCGTCATTTCAACTCTAAACATCACCCACCTTAGCCGTCCATCTATCTGCCTGCCTGACTCTCCGGACTTGACCCGCTGCCTATCGATTTTGTTTTGATTGAGCGCCTATGAATAAGCTGGTTCCCGCGACTTGGCTTTTGTGGGCGCTGTAAAAGTCTCGAGATTACGATTACGATTACGAAGAGTATTCGAAAGCACAGGACTGGAGCATTCATTCATTCGTTCGTTCGTTCGTTCATTCATTCACTCACTCATTCATTCATTCATTCATTCCTTCATGCATTCATTTCTTCATTCCTTCATTTCTTCATTCATTCATTCATTCATTCATTCATTCATTCATTCATTCATTCATTCATTCATTCATTCATTCATTCATTCATTCATTCATTCATTCATTCCTTCATTCCTTCATTCCTTCATTCCTTCATTCCTTCATTTCTTCATTCATTCATTCATTCATTCATTCATTCATTCATTCATTCGTTCGTTCGTTCGTTCATTCATTCACTCACTCATTCATTCATTCATTCATTCATTCCTTCATGCATTCATTCCTTCATTCCTTCATTCCTTCATTTCTTCATTCATTCATTCATTCATTCATTCATTCATTCATTTCTTCATTCCTTCATTCCTTCATTCATTCATTCATCCATTCATTCATTCATTCATTCATTCGCCCTTTTTCATTTATAGTTCACCTGCTCAGTCTTTCATTTAATAATTAATTTTCTCTCCTTCGTGATTTTCACCCGCGTAGCCGCAACCTTTCCATTTCTTAGTCATTTCTCTGACCTATAATTATCTGACCTCTGACTGACCTTGCCTGGTCGTTTGGCTGACGTGGGTCACTAGATTCGATGTAGAAGTACCACGTGGATCCTCCCTGACCGCTAGATGGACCGGTGTAATCAGTTGGCGTTTTCCCGCTGTACCTTATCCACAGGAAATTGGCCGACAGATCATGCATCAGGCGACAGGTATCGTTCTCGAAGGTGCACGCGAATAAGTCTACAGACGAGAAATATTGTAATAAAAATCTCCTAATTATGAGGTCGATGGAATGCGGCATTTCATGTTTCTTGCCACCACAATCAGATAAAGAGGCGGTGAAATAAACAGATGACTAAAATATACAGATGGACAAGATAAACAGATAAACAGAGCTAAGAGATGAACCAGGGGATAGATGAAGAGATGATGAAATAAACATAGGCTAATTATGATGATGAAACAAACAGATGGAGAAAATTTTAATGTGTAAATGAACAGGTGACAAATGTCATAACAAATAGATGCACAAATAAACATATAATGTAATAAACAGATAAACAGATAGAGAATAGACAGATGATTAAACAAACAGATGAACAGATGAATAAATGAATAGATGATTTAGTAAACAGATAAACAGCTTGACAGATAAACGGGCGGCGAATAGGCAGATAAACTGATGGTTAAAATAACAGATAATGCAATAAACATCTAAAGAAATAATCACATGAGCAGATGGATAAAGAAAAAAAAGCGATGATGAAAATATATTTCTGTGGACGAAGAGCTTTAAATGAAGAATTGAGAATATCAAAAAACCTTGTTGAGCGGAGGTCGTGATTAGGAAGCCGAGAAGAAGTTCCAGCATTAGACAAAACCGAACCAATACTGCAACTGCTGATGCTGCTGAACCTCCTCCTCTTCCTTTTCTACCTCCTTTTCCTTTTCCTCCTCCTCTTCCACCTTCTCTTCCACCTCTTCCACCTCCACTTCCATCTCCTCCTCCTTCACCAGATCCCAGCTGCTGATCCTGAGACCGATGAAGATGATTAGAAGCTTCTGTCTCTTTCTGTACATAAAAGCAATTTCGGATCATTCAGGTAATCGCTGGGTTGCGTCAGCGAATGCGGCGCTATAATTATTATAAGCATCGCTGAAAATGACGCTGGATCGGCAAGAAGAAGACAAGAGTCTAAGTGCAACAACTGCGGAAAGACCTGTCATCAAAGTTCTTCTGTAGCGACATAGTAATTTGCACAATTTCAGTAATTCTCATTGCTAATGATAATGTGGAATATGAAGATGCACTAGGAGAAGATGGGAGGAGGAGAGGGAAAAGGGTGAAGAAGAAGAATTAGAAGGAGAGGAAGTAGAGTAGTAGGCCAAGAGGGAGAAGCAGAGGTAGAGAGAGATACATGTAGATACGGAAACGGAGTGTGAGAGAGAAGAGAGTGAGAGAGGAAGAGGAAGAGGAAGAGCGAGAGGAATATGGAGAGGAGAGGAGAAAAGATAAACAGGAGTAATCAAATAGGTCTAAATAAATAAATTTAGAACGACTTAATGGAAACACGTCACTTTCCATCCATGGACCAAAGATGAATTGATGACAGCAAGCAATAATCGTGAGTGAAGGAGAACCAACATAATAACCGATTTATTGAAGAATTATTATTATTCCAAATACTTTAACAAGTACTCTGCAGGATATGCAAGGAAATCGCTTTAACCATGTATGGTTGTTGTTCTTTCACACGTGCAGCTGGTGACTTGCACTTCTAATTTTCTTATCATTATTTTGCATACCGATTAAATGTAGTAGTAGTAGTAGTAGTAGTAGTAGTAGTAGTAGTAGTTGTAGTAGTGCAGTAGTAGTAGTAGTAGTAGTAGTAGTAGTAGTAGTAGTAGTAGTAGTAGTAGTAGTAGTAGTAGTAGTAGTAGTAGTAGTAGTAGTAGTAGTAGTGCAGTAGTAGTAGTAGTAGTAGTAGTAGTAGTAGTAGTAGTAGTAGTAGTAGTAGTAGTAGTAGTAGTAGTAGTAGTAGTAGTAGTAGTAGTAGTAGTAGTAGTAGTAGTAGTAGTAGTAGTAGTAGTAGTAGTAGTAGTAGTAGTAGTAGTAGTAGTAGTAGTAGTAGTAGTAGTAGTAGTAGTAGTAGTAGTAGTAGTAGTAGTAGTAGTAGTAGTAGTAGTAGTAGTAGTAGTAGTAGTAGTAGTAGTAGTAGTAGTAGTAGTAGTAGTAGTAGTAGTAGTAGTAGTAGTAGTAGTAGTAGTAATAATAATAATATAAAATAATAATAATAATAATAATAATAATAATAATAATAATAATAATAATAATAATAATAATAATAATAATAATTTACATGGTCATGTGGAAGATGCCTCACTTGGGACGTGACGGTGTCAGACACCTTTGCAGCGTCGTACCTGGCAGCAACATCAACAGGAGCAGGTGAAGCCGCAAACCGGGCAGCCGTTGCCAAAAGATTAAAGTACACCGCAATCACCAGGACACATGCCTTCGTGGCGGTGGCATTGGAATCGAGCGGTGCCTGGAGTTCGGAAGGACTTGATTTCGTGCTAGACTTGGGGCGGAGGCTGACCGAGGCGACACAAGACAGACTCGAGGCAAGCTACCTTTTCCAGAGAATCTCGGTTGCAGTCCAACGAGGAAACGCCATCTGCTTCTCTTCCACATTGCCTTTATGATCGACCTTAATTTGGACCATGTAGAGTTTAATGTGTTGCTGGATCTGATAATAATAATAATAATAATAGTAATAATAATAATAATAATAATAATAATAATAATAATAATAATAATAATAACGACAATTCATGTGGCGCCGTAACACAGTCATGTCGTTACAAGAGCTCTTTACAAAGCAGCTAACATGCGGGATAAGCTCTAGCGAACAAGTATGCATTAAGAATAGATTCAAAAGAGTCCACTGAGCCACTGGCCGCTGGAATTATAGGGGAAGGATTCCTGTACCGGTACCAGCAACAATTCGTCTTCTCGATCACGAATTCCAGTATCATACATTCATATTATCACAATGCACTACATAAATATCTTATTACAACTACAAGGTGCGATTTAAAAACCCTCAGCAAGCTCTGGGACCGCAAACCTCTCAGCATGTCTCTCAGCAGTTCATGCATACGTACATGTAACGTACTTCAGTCGCGTTATTGCAAGATCGTATAAGCAGACAAAGTTTGTGTTCAATTACTTATGTCAATACATAGGTCATTGTAGCAACATTATGTTGGTCAGACAAAAATAATGTTATTGTGCATTCTTATACTTGAAAGTTGAAACAACGATACTTGCCAGTGTTACTATGGCGACGGTCGTCATGACGACTGTGTTTACGACGATGGTCTTCGTGGAGATGGTCACCGATTGAGACCAGTGAAAAGTCAAACGATGACGAAGATGGAAGTTTTCCTTCTAGTGCTCCACAGCTTTCGGACTGGATCAAGGAGCGACAGTTTGAGTTTGGACAGCAAGTCATTCATTCTGAATAGTTATTGTTTCTTCTACAGGTTCTTGATCATTTTGACCAGAACTATCTCTCCCAGGAGTAGCGATGCCCCTTTCCAACGGATACTTAACGTCACTCAGTGAGCCAAATTCACTCACCTCTCAAACTTGTTCTTAGTCCGTAGACCGACGACTGTCGCACCCACTTCTGAAGCGACCATCTTATATCCAATATCTTATATCCAATCGCATGACTTATGTGGCGCCTTAGTAATATGGCAGAGGAGATCAATTAACCCTAGGTATAGACTTAATCTTAGTCACGAATCAGATTAATCCGTTGATGAAGTCTGAGAAGTTTTGTCAAACCAGAAGTCAGGGTATTAGACTCCAAGTCGGTATATAAGTACTTTGCTGCAATGTCCATTATACACGCCTAGGGTCGTGTACAACGCTTCAATCAGTGTACAACGCCTAAATCAGTGTACAACACTTAAACCAGTGTACACCGCTTAAATCAATGTACAACGCTTAAATCATGTACAACGCTTCAACCAGTGCACAACGATTAAATCAGTGTTCTTCTTAGAGCATCGTATGTAGAGGTATCCATGTCTTATATTCACAGAAAACGTTGGGTTTTTTCTGGGGCAATTAAGACATTTCACGAAATCCTTGCTTTTATCTTTCACGTGTATCATCGGCGATGTTTTATTTGCCCTCCACGGGACTCAGTTTGGTTTGTAAGGCTTACACACATAGGCTGCAAGCTGTTGACGCATGTAATGATAGTAACCGAACTAGGTCACTATATGAATTATTGTTTCGTATGATATGTGACGTGCAGGCCTAAAGTGTAGGGTACTAGACGTATCGTATAATATTATAATCCAGTATTGTATCGTAGAGATGCAACGTATTTGCAAAATAGTCTTATTTCATGTAAACCAAATAAAATAGACTTTCGAAGTTCAACGTAGACCACGAATTACTTCCAACGTTTGCGATATGCATCCCGCGTTAAATCCAGCACAGTTGTTGATGTCGATAATAAACAGCAGCAAATTCACGGTGACGCTGAATAACCGGAAATTGAGGCGTCGTGATACCTTTAAACGAACTAAATCACAAAAAATCAAACAAGATACTTATTGAGATAGCAGTGATATCCTATCACATTCCATTATTGCCGCACGTTATCACAAACCAACATTCAGCTCATAGTTATCTAGATTTGCGATATGACCTGTTGATCATTGAAGCGGATATGAGCAACAGTAAAACAGCCTCCTCCTCCTCCTCCTCCTCCTCCTCCTATTCGCTTCATTGATTGCAGCTGTTCATTGTTGCTACTGCTGCTCCAACCTCCCTACTTCCTCTCTCTGTCTCTGTCTCTGTCTCTCTGTCTCTCTCTGTCTCTCTCTCTCACTCGCTCTCTCCCTCCCTCTCTCTCACTCTGTCTCTGTCTCTCTCTCTGTCTCTGTCTATCTTCTCTCTCATCTATGACTCAAACGATCGAATGATTGACCTGCTTTGCTCAGCATGCATGCACGAAAATCAATAGACTGCTCGTCCGCTTGCAACACGCATGGTCGTAGTACGTTCATCGACTTCCTTATTGGCACGCCCACCTTGCCAGGTTACCTGCTTAAGACATGCGCAAATGTTGACATCAGACATTCAATGCTCGCTTGTTCGTTTGCTAAGATGAAAACATTGCTATCTTACTGAAGCAATCGCCTTATGACGAAGAGCTTATCATTTGCGATGAATTTAAATCCTGATTAGGATCGTCGTAAGTTGCGCTAATAATAATTATAGGCCCAACTGCTTGCTTGCTTCGAAATTCTTTTAATGCATTTCAACAATAGATGGAAACGAATTGTTTGTCTTGGAAAAGTATATTTTGTACAGCATGACAATGGGGAAGGTAACCAATACGAGTTCTCTGGTAGTACCAGTCTCAAGCTGAAATAACGAAGGGGCAACGCGAATCATCTTTGCTTTGATGTATCCTCATTTTGACTAGAAACAGATGAATTAAATAGACTAAGTATGACATCATGAAAGCTAAGACAGAAATTAATCTGACTGACAATAACTTTGACATAGTTATTCCACAAGTTCATTCCCAACCAGAAAGACACACGTTATTTCATATCCCATTTTCTTTATGACAGCACCTATTAATAATTATAATGCTGTGGCAACTCAAATCCCGACAGAAAATGCTCAAAGGTTAAATATACCAATCCCTGAAAACTGGGATTAAAAAATCTGAGATCCTCTTCGGAATTTATTTTGGCAATCTTCGGCAGAAAAATCTGATGACTTTTATTCGTTTGGTAAAAATGTCTTTACAATGTAATAGGCTACAGATTTTCCCCTGCAAAAATAGCTGAGGACCTTTTTAGTCGTTTGGTCGAAATTCCGAAATTTCCTCACAATATACCAATTTCTCTCTATTTTTCACATGTGTGGGTCCCCTAAAGTGTGGGGCCCCCTGTTCGACCAAACATGCCTTTAATCCGGCCCCGCCTGGAAATGCCTCATACATGTTGCCTCGACAATGCCTCAATTCATTCGATGCTGTATCAGTTGCGTCTCTGTCAGCTCATTGAGAATAAGTAGACGAGTATTAATTGATTGATTGATTGACTGATTGATTGATTGATTGATTGATTGATAGCGCGACACTCTGTTTTATTCTATAGCCTAGCGCGATAGACTTTAGTTGACCAACCCGCAGAAGCCTTTGGTACGGTAGGGGAGGGGGGTAAGAAGATGAATTTGAAGTCGCTGAATCGATGGATATTTTTCTAGTCTGTTATTATTATTATTACGTACCGGTACATTGATTTCTGAACAACATGAACTCGATACCAGGTTCTTCGGTTTGTTGACAGGAGGCATTGTTTGCGCATAACAACAGTTACAGAAGGGTATATGGAACAGACTCAAACCAGCAATCGTTAGGTTCGAATTGAAATCTCGCTGCAGAATATAATAGTCTACTACTTAAACGTCATCGTCATGCATACTGATCAACAGCGAATCTCATCCACTTTCAAAGGTTTTGATCGTTCGATGTTTACACGTATCACATGACATGACAACAGCGACAACAACAGCACAACCAACCATTCCTCTTCCTAACCTTCGTTGTCAGTTGCTTGGGTGGACGACAACGAATTGTCGAAACAACAAGCGATCTTCTGCTGCAGGGAGTCCAATGCCGGAAGAAAGAGGTCAAAGGTCAAAATAATAATAATATATCAATGCCTGGAAACGCCGCACAGCAAATAATGCACAAGGTCTAGTTTATACTGCACATAGAATAGCCCCTCCGGTATATCCCGTTTGAACCATATAGACCTATATACATTATGTTATATATATATATATATAGATACACATTATATATACATATTATTCTGTTTGCCTTTGTGATATCTGATGGTCCACTTACTCCTACAGTTGGTCGCTGGATTTCGTGCTGGTCCATTTCAAACAAACTACTATATCTTTCCAGTTGGTGAAGCAGGGAAATAGAGGAAAAGAGAGGAGCATGGAAAAGCGCGGTGAGGGAGAAGATTGGAGAGTGGAGGACAGATCGGTGGGGGATTAGGCGGAAGGAGAAACGGCAGAGGGGGAAAAACGGGAACTTCTGCGTGGAAGGGGCAGTTTGCGATCTGTACACATTTACAGATACGAGTACAAAAATATACATTCCTCTACATTTAATGGTGTAGTACTGAAAGGAACAAGTTTGAAGTGAATGAATTTTTGGTTCCAAGTATTTGACTCCGTTCCATAATGTCCAACCTCTTACCCTCTCATCTTGCCTGCAGTGTCATTTCAATCGTTTTTCAACGATTGATAGCCGAGCTATTAATGAACTGGACTCGAATGATGACTTCAGAAGCCTGGTATGCATAATTTGCATAATAATGCATCTCCCATTGGCAGATAGTAATGAATAGTTTTGATAACTGTTTACATGTCCATATGGGGAAGACAACAGCACCTCATCCATTTTGTCATCTGCTTGGTAAGAGAACTTGAGCGATGACATCGTGTTCGGTTATATTTAGCCTACTGCTTAGTGACATTGACAGCGAGTCCTTCACGCATACGTTCTTGGCATCATTCTGTGGCACAGTGGTTTGGTCAGTAATGCACTTCTCAGAACTTTGAAAGAAGGAGAAGGCTACCAAATACAGTTGCATTGTAATGTGGCATACATGTATTGTACGTCCACGGTCCTTGTTCAACATTTAATTAACAAGGTCTGAATGGGAATTGAAGTCATAACCTACAAGATGCGTAGTTGCTTCACATAATATCGCTAAAACAAGATTTTTCAGATATCTTGTGAGAAATTCATACTGTGATATATTTTGCAAACAATTTCATAAAATTCATGCTGTAATTCGTTTTGTAGAACACATTGCAATTTATAAAAATTTTGAATTGAGCAAAGGAAATACGTGAGATTCTAATGTGGTAGGAGTTAATTTCGTAGCTCATTATTTTGATCATCTACGTATAGACTAATAGGCCTCTGCTGTCACACAGGTTTGTATGAATTGTTCTGCAACTTCTGTTGCAATACATGATCGAATTAACTTGTAGATAATACAACAACTCGTGCTCTATATAGCATAATAGCTTGTGTCACGAGTCTTAATTATTGCCATATAATTATGTATGGATAACGTAGGTTGCAACCAAGTTTGCAGATCACGCTGAAACTTGTCTGAACTTGTAACTCAAGTTTTTGCTCCTGTGTAACACACTTTGAAACTCCTCCAGAAACTCAAGTTTTGGTCATGTATATGAATTTGAAGTTCATGTTCAAACTCTATTGTTAGATCTTGTTTTTCGCGTTGAAAAGAGTGTCGCTGTTGTTTAATTCAGTTTATTACTTCTGTAACTAATGTTTGAAAGAGAAGAAACTGCATATTGCGAAACTACTAAAAAAACCGCTGAATGATGAAAAAATGAAATTTACAAATGCCTATTAGTTGCAAACTTTTATTGATAGGCCTACACAGCAGAACACAAAATAAAGCGACACCATATAATAGAATTATTAAAATATAAATATTATCACACAATTCACGAATTCAAACGATTACAAAATTCAAACATTAAAAGAAAAATAGAATTCATACTAATGAAAATAGAAATATTTCTGCCTCATTTCGTTTCAGAAGAAATCTCCCTTGAGCCTGTAACAAAGTCTAAACACAACGGATGGGCAGACAGACATACACACACAGACAGACCTACAGTCTGACGTACAGACACACAGACACATAGACAGACACACAGAGATACATACGAACAGACAGACAGACAGGAATTCTTATCGACCCACATACTTTCTCAACGCATTTGATGTTCCTAAAGGTGTAACGTAGTCACCTTGAAGCAAATATATATATATATATTATATATTATATATATAGACTATATATATATTATACATAGATACATACAGGCTTACCTATTAGACCTACACGGGTACATAAACATATCATTATACACATTCAATTCTCGCTTAATAAGCACTTCAGGCTGGCAGAAAGCAGCATGTTACATCAACTAATTTTACAAAGGTTTCATGTATAAGTTCAGTTTATAATTATAAGCAACATCAATAAATATTGGGTTTGAATTAATATTAATTGATCTGTGTTTGTTGTAGGGTTAAATGTTTTTGAACAGTACTAGAGATAAAGTTGTCTTTTTCCGGAAAAGAGAAGCCATGAGCCCCATGACGGAGCTGATGACCGCTGGTATATATACACACGTCTATGCACACACACACATGTATACACACATGTATACACAAACTTGTATACACACACGTGTATAGTTGTATACATACACACATTATTATACACACACTTATCATAATATTATAGACCCACAATATTGTTGTGCATGAATAACAGAAGCACGTCCCCCAAATAAACAAGCAACGCGTGAATACATAGCCTACTTACATGCATATTATGTGTAATTGTATACATATCATGTATTATAGTGCATGCAATGTATGCATGTGTAGGCCTAATATTTATCATACACCAGAGAATATTCATTAAATCATTCCTAAACTTATATAGCGCCTCTTTAAGAAGACCACTCAGAGACGCTCCCGAGGACAGCGCGGCATAAAGAAATAAAGATACACAGCTATGAGTTGAACAGAAAGAAAGCCACAGTGGAAACAGACTCTGCTCCCGGGGGTAGACGAGAACGGACAGCAGGACCCACCATGGAAACGATTCTGTTTAGCAGAATAATAATTGTTCTTCGATCAAACAGAACCAAGGGCGCCCACCTTTTCTGTGCCGAACGGAAAGCTGTGGCCTTGGATACTTGAGTGGCAACAAAGGTCAACTGTTACAGTAGGTGACACCCTTCTGCAGTTGACATTGCCGTAATAAAAATAAACGCAGCTGATAATATCGATATCAATTTTGTCGTCAGCATGAATCGTCGTTGTAGAGTCTAACGGCGACCGATGATGGTTCAGTCTGCATCCGACATGGTCCACGGTTGCCTGCTGCCAGCATCGCAGCTCCACCCGACGACGACGCCTGCTGCAGTCTCTTCACCGTCAGAACGTCCAACGAGGAGCCGCCGCCGCAGGGAAAGATACCACCACCACCACCACCGCCGCCGGGGCCTCCTCCGCGGTCCCTCGTGGGTACCATAACCTCAGCCTTCGCTAGCTCACACAGTCCATCAAATCCGTCCACTTCAACCGGGGTAAGAATCCTCCTCGGCGTGACACACCCCATCATCATCATCTCCCCAGACCCATACAACGCAGACACCTGCAGGCCAAGACAGGGGCTTCGGTTGAAGACGGCGGTGGCGGCTGGAGTAGATGTTCTCCTGCCCCCTCCTCCGCTCGTCTCAACGACCGTCTCCAACCCCAGCGTCCGGTGCCTTCTTCCCCCGGCCTCTGACCCGCCACCGGGGCTCATATCAGTCCTTCGCGATCGGCCATCGAGATTGGGATCGTAGCGGAGGAACTCATTGAAGACTGCATCCGTTCTCTCGTCGACGCTGTAGTCTCTTCGTCGCATGTGGTATCTGCCCGAGCGACGGATGTGGTAGCGAAGGAAGCGCGAGAATGACGTCATCGCAGGAGTCGACGATGATGGCGTCGTAACCATTGACAACGGAGACGACGGCATCCCCTCCTCCTCCTCGTCCTCCTCACCCTTCGGCCAACCGGAAGTCTGGGGACCCTGACCTCCACCGCTGACCTCGTTGATGCTTTCGCAGACCTGCCACACGCGTCGGTCGTTGCGGTATTGGCGCCGCTTCTTCGACGCTGTTTTCGGGGTTCTCCTCTCGAAGACCCTGCAGTGTGTTGTCTCTTCGGCCACGATCCCCAGAGGAGGGGAACCGCTGGGACTCACGGCCTCCGCTGCTGCTGATGATGTGCCCCTCATCGGTGGACCCTGAGGCTGAGTGGGAGGTTCGTCCGACCCGCGTTGCATCGGGTGCAACCGACTGATGTTGTCGACGTCTGTGTTGTTGTCCGTTGTCGTTGTCGTCGTCGTTGTCGTCGTTGTCGAATCGAAAGACGTTGTTGTCATCTCATGTCGACTCGTGTCCGATACCTCACCGTCCGTGTCAAGACTGTCGACGCTGTTCTCCGCTGCAGCTGGTCTCGACGATGCAGCGACCGATGATCCACCGACGACTACGCTGCAAGATCCATGAGATCGATTGGCCATTCGTTCTGTGATCATTCGACGGTAGCTCTGTCGTCTCGTCTCCTGACTTGGAAAGACCAATCCACTGCCACCCATCAATGCACCACCAACACCACCAGCACCAGCACCAGCAGCAGCCGAGGGTTTGTCCACCGGTGATTTATGGTCCGGCACCACCGTCACGGGCAGCTTGTGTCCGTCCATGACGGGAGGAGGAGGGGGCATGATCCTCGGTTCCGTGATGGTGGATTCGAAGGATGTCGTGAGAGAAGTGATCGCGAGATCTCGTTCCTCTGACGACGGATCTTCCGGGGATGTGATCTCCTCCATTCGAACGATGTCACTGAACTCCTCCGTTTCCTCGAAGGTCGCCCTCAACCTCCACAGGTCCTTGTACCTCTGCTGGTTCGCTGCCCCTCCACTCCCATTCGGAGTGCCAGCGCTCAGACCCCCGTCCCCACCACCACGACCATCGAGGTAGACGCTCAGAGCCGACGTTGTCTCCGTTCGATTGGCCAGCAGCAGCAGCTCCATCTTCTCCTCGTCCACCTCCTCGAAGCTTCCGGTGTCGTTGTAGCGGACGCGACTGCGCACGTCGGTTCTCCTTCCGGTTGCGGTGCATTCTGGGTCTTCGGTGGTGACGGTCGGGTGTCGGATGAACTGCGTGATCTTGTTGCGGTCGTAGTCGCGACATCTTGTCCGGTCGTCGTCCTCGTAGCTCTTCACCCGTCGCGTGTTCATCGGACTCGGTCGCTTCTCGATCGGGGGAACGAACTCCAGAGACATCGACTGCCGCCGGTTGCGGTTGTACCTCGGCTGGGAAGAGGAACCAGTCTCCGCTTCCACATCCTCTGCTCCGTAGCAGCATGGGTCTGGTGGGGCCAGGGTGGCACGCACGGATGGGGAGGGGACATTCGGTCCGTTCTCCTCGTAGCTCTTCACCCGTCGCGTGTTCAGTGGACTCCTTCGTTTCTCCACCGGTGGAACGATCTCAAGACTCATTGACTGGCGACGATCCTTCGAATGTCGCCTTCCACCCGTCGACCCGGAGCAGTCCTGGATGGCGTAGCACGCTTCCGGTGTGAGTTTCCCCGCAGCGGAAGGACGCCGGGACTGGAGCGCTGGATCCGGGGAATCCATCACGGGATCCAGTTGGAAGGAATGGTCGATATGGATCTCAACTGCCACCTGTCTCTGCGGATGAAGGACGGGACGACATCCGGGCTTCGGAGACGTCTTAGAACCATTTCCGGTCAGAACCGGAACCGGAAGTTGGTCTGGAGGTTCGTTAACGGAAGTGTCGTCGACGAGTTGCCTCGTTCTGGGGTGATCGCTGGGATTGGCTGGACGGGAGGAGAGGGAGGAGCCGAGGTTGCCAAGCGACCGTTGCTTAGCGATCTGATTGGGCGTCGAAGATCGATCGGACTTTGAATATTTGGAATGATGCAATTCACTTTCAATCCACCTGTCAATCAATCAATCAATCAACCAATCAATCAATCAATCAATCAATCAATCAATCAATCAATCAAGATATTGATCGGTTTATTTCAACAATTTGTCTGAACACTGTGGCCTTAAAACCGTCCGTTTCAGTCGGGATGAGTATAGGGAGGAGCGCTACTGCGCAGGGCTGACGAAAGAAATCGGGGGGGGGGGGGGGAGTGGGGGGAGGGCGGGAGGTCACGGAGCAGAGCAATTACGATCCTCGAAACTATATCAAGGCTCAACAAAAAACAATTTTTTAGAAACAGGTTGAAGTGATAAAGTTGCAGGTAGGACTACATTAATTTATTGCTATTTATATTTATTTATTAAATAGGATTTTAATCAGTTGTTAAGTTGAAGTTTAACCGATTGAAGTTAATTTTCTCAGCAATATTATTAAAAAGGCATATAAGCTTATCTTACTAAAAAGGCATAAAGCATAGACTTTTCCATATCAAACTACCAAGCCCGGATCCTTGAAAGTCGCCGCTGACAACATCATTATATCCAACCAACCGCATATGATAGGTCACGTGATTGTTTGTCTGGTCATAATTCGATACATAACTTTAAAACCGTCAATCGTGAAAGAGATTATCAATTTCGCAATATAAACTATGAAAATTGTTGTCTCCTTGTGTCTGTCCACTTTGCTCTCTGTCTGTGTCTGTCAGTCTCTGTCTATCGGTCTGTCTGTCTGTTTGTATTTCCCTATGTCAGTCCGTTCTGCACATTGACTTGTGTCACTTTGATACGAACGTACCGTAATGCTGGTCCCTTTCAAGTGACTTTAATACAATTACTGAATACAGGAACTACGAACAATCCAAGCAATCCATTATTAATTCCGTTCTGAATTTAGGCTAAGTGCAATTCACTCAGTCGTTCTGGTCACTCTCTTTCAACTTTCAACGCCAGTGACAGATTCGAAATAGCGCCGTAATTTTTAGGACAGCGGCGAAATGATTGATTAGCCGCAGTGCAACAATTCCATATGCAACGGGTTGAAATACAGCTGCAGGATATGATGATGGTCCCACTTATGACATCTGTACTGAAGAATTGAATTGAATAAAAAATATTTTCTCTGTTCTTTATGTTTGTTTTGTTTCATCATCGTCATCTTCATCTTCATCGCCATCTTCATCGCCATCGCCACCGCCATCGCCACCGCCACCGCCACCGTCACCACCACCGCCACCGCCACCGCCACCGCCACCGTCATCGTCATCGTCGTCGTCGTCGTCGTCGTCGTCGCCATCGCCATCGCCACCACTACCACCGTCTGTCCGTCAGTCCGTCCTTCCGTGCGTCCGTCCGTCCGCCCGTCCACACTCATTTACGACATCCTTAGCGCACCATCTCCCAGTCTGCATGCACACAACCATCATACATGATTGTAAACGATGCATGAGATACCTAAATCCGCATCTCCCTCCCACCCACCCACCCACCGACCCACCCACCAACCCACCCACCCACCCAGCGCTGGCCTCAAACACCTCTAAAACGGTGTAAACCGCTGCTTTTATGCGTATGAGACCGAAAGAAAAGTGCTGTCATAA
This sequence comes from Lumbricus terrestris, assembly GCA_949752735.1. Lineage (NCBI taxonomy): Eukaryota > Metazoa > Annelida > Clitellata > Crassiclitellata > Lumbricidae > Lumbricus > Lumbricus terrestris. The sequence continues at coordinate 68,721,251 of OX457040.1, read as the reverse complement.
ACCTGTGAGGGAAACGGCCAACAGGGAAAATGAGGGTTTTTGCCCCCCTGACCACCATGGTGGGAGAGATTCGCCGACCCCCATTTACCTCCCTGCCTCCTAACCTCTGCGTCTTCGTCTCAATGTCGTATCCTCCAAAACTTCCTGCCTTGTCGGCCACCATGAAGGAGACATGGCGGTCAGCGGCCGTCAAGACCCCTCCGCTCCCTGCCGCCCGCAGATCGCCCGTCAACGGTCCCCCACAGCAGCTGCCCCGATCGCTCCCTCCTCCTTGGTTCATCCACCGATAGATGGCACCAGTTGACGACGATGAGCTCGTCTGATGATGACGATGGTTTGGGCGACATTGCTTCTCATCCATTTGTGCGTCATCATCGTCATCATCACCAGCCTCTTTCGGTGGCGACGTGTCGCGCTCCACGTCCAGACCTGTGTTCAACATAATTATGTGTGTAATACGATTAAATTGTATAGCGCATTTTATACATAATTATGTGTACAATGCGATTAAATTGTATAGCACATTTTGTGAGATGATCCGCTGTCTCTCGCCGTAAAAATAGGACGCCTCACTGCTTCCAGCGACGTCATAAAGAGCGTCGGTGATAGTGCGGAGACCTATGTATTACGTAGCGCTGGTTTATGTCGTGAAGGAGTTATAATTAATGGATGACCCAGTTTCTTATGGCAACGTTAGGTTTCCAGCTGGGTGTTAAATTTGGAAGGAGACGCATTGAAAGGACAACAATTCGCGACTGGCTGGAGATGAGAAGGTGGAAAAGGAGAATAATGAGGAGAAAGAGGACGAGAGGAATGGAAAGAGGAAGAGGAAAAATAAAAATAAGATGATAAGGAAGAAGACGATGATGACGACGACGACGATGACGATGAAGAATAAGAGGAATAAAAAGAATAATAACAGGAATATGATGAATGATAATATTAAGATGATGACGACGACGATGATGAAGAAATGAAAAAGAGGATGAGGAAGAAGAAAAAGGAGGAGATATACTGATATACATGTAGGCTATATAGACATACGTGCATACAAACATGTAATCATACACCCATACACACGCGCACGCGCGCACACACACACGCACACACAAGCACAAGTACGCACACAGGAAAATCAGACCTCTGCAAATACAACATGCATTTAAAGCTCGTAAGTAGTATTTTAATTAAGTAGATAAGAATCTATGGCAATAATAATCAAAGCAATAATCTTAATAGCAAAGTCTTTGATTGTTCGGTAAACAATGGATGATTAGACTCCTACCAACGAGACTCTGCTTGTATTTTGCGACGACATAATCAATGTCGTTGTCAATGTCAATCAGTGCATCATCATCGTCATCCAGCCTACAACAATAATCGCATAGGCTATATACTATACACATACGTAAGCATTATGCAATATGCATGTATATATTTGTTATTGTATACTGTATACATAACATAGCATATGCACACATTATACGCTAATACATATGCATAAACATAATATATAATACATATAGGTTTGTAAGAACATGTATACATATTATATTCAAATAATGTACTTAATGTCCACTTCTGTTTACCCAAATACATGCGTACATTGCGTAGGTACAGTCCTACCCACATGTACATAGGTCTACAACATTAAGCTCCTAAAATAGTACATATACATTTATACATGTACATTGATGCATGAATACATACACACTTTTACACAGGAACATTCACTCATATATGCAGAGTTGCATGCATCTATGTATTGTACACACATAATTTTATAATAATTATTATAGGTCTATTTACGTACCTCCATATATATATAAATATAATTATATATAAAAATATAATTATATATATCTATATTAGTGTGGTCCTTAGCTCCATGTAAAAATATTTTTTGGAGAATTTTAAACGGGGCACCCTCCTGACTTATACCTTTAGGTTAAAAAATATTAACACTGAAAATTTTGGCTGATTTTTTTGAGTTTTAGGGGTCGCTACCGAACGTAACATATATCAATGTAAAGACACAGGCGAAACATGGAATATTGTATACTACGGTATTACTAGTGTACATGTATGGTTGAATGCACAAATTTAAATAAATTCTGGTGGGCAATGGACCGTGCTGGAGGTGGACTACTAGTGGCCTGTGGACTGGTTTACTATTTTGGACAAAACGCATACATGGACACAAAAATGTTTTCCAGTTAATGTTTCCATTATTGCATCAGTCTTTTGCGACGATAGGCATAGTATATTTCTTCACAATCAATATAGCAGACTCTGCATCTGATCCTCATTATTTGTTTGAAGCTTGTTATACAATGTTCATGAGTGTCACTCCACGCTTTGTAATGTCATTCACAACTTTCACTGAGCTCGCAGTGGCCTAATCTAACTTGAAGTTCTCGTGTCGTTTGACCATGTCTTATATCAGCGTCTTATTGGAGAAAACTTGAAAAATCTCGTGTTTTCCATGACAAAATCTTCCAGTTGCATTGAGCTTATTACAGCAGGTTCCAAGGTTTTTCTTTGAAGTGGATGTTCGATCCAAGTTTTGTCCAGAGTAGTAATCATTTGGCGCTTGGTATAAATGGAAACCCCATAAATCAAAGAATGCAAAAGTCACCAATTCCTCTGAAAGATACCAAAGGTCATCTAAACATTTCTTCATTGCAACGTCTGCAACTGCACTATTTTATATCCCTGTATTTTGTCAATGTCCTTAAAAATCTGCTCTCTACTGTAACAGGTCAAGTTGAGAAGTATAGATCGTGCATACGGTGCTTGAAATCAGACTTTGACGTATAGCAGGCAGATGTCAGCCATACCTTTATTCTCTTCTTGTTGACTTGAATTATTTCTTGAACATTCATATCTTAACACTGTAAATGCTCTTGCCGTTCAACCTCGCTCTGTCCAGCGGAAAAATCATTATGTCCTTGCCCTTCGGTGAACCAAGAGAAAACATAACCACTGCCTCCAACTTAATTTAGGCATATGTGATAGTGACATGCACTCTACAACAAATCCTTGTCCAGCTTCTGTTTCAACAGGATGCAGGCACCATTTCTAAGTCCACTGTTCACTGATGTGGTGTCAAAGCACATAGATTTGATTTGGTCAGTAATGCCCCAAGTCACAACCGCTTCATACACTGCAGACACTGACTATTTTCTTGTCCCGATGATAACTTCTGTAAACCGAGGATCTGGTCAACACTCTAGAAACGAGGACATGAAGACGGTCTACTATTTCTTTACTGCAGTCTGCAGATGTCTTCTAACAACTTTCAATCCCAGTGAATTATTAGAGGAACTCCTGGTTGGCATTCAGCTTTCAAGTTTTCATAAATTTTTTGACGATTCTTTATTCACTCCTTAAGCATTGAAAAACAATAGAGATTGAACTCTGCGGGATCATTGCCAAGATATTGTAGTGCGAAAGAAAGTAGGTCTACAAGTGTTGCATTTCTTTTACTCACTTTCACCGTGGCATTGTCAAGACTTAGGTCTATTGCCAACTTTGTGTTCTCTTTGACAATAGCGAAATTATGCAATACACACGAAAAAACCAAAATGAAGTGAAATTGCCGCCAAAAGATGCAATGGCTGTGAATGCATTATAAAATAATGTCAATAAAGTAAGTAGGTGGCAATCATGATGTCGGAGATGTTAATAAATATGTGAGTATAGTTGTCTATCAAATTCTATCATAGCGATTAACATGGTTGGAAAGCATATTAATGGAAATTGCGCATAGTGGACAACAAGGCCCAAATTAATTCTAACCTTGAACTTTAACCTCTGGTAGCGACCCCTAAATGTTTTCAGATTCTCTCCAAAAATTTTCTCAATTTTTTTCTCATCAATAGAAACCAACTTAGAGGGTGCCCCGTAATAAAATCAAACTTTTAAAAATAAGGACCACCCTAATCTATATATATATAAGTATAAGTATATATTTAGAAATATAATTATATATAGATTATATTTGTATATTGTACACATCGACATATATACATGTACATACAGTTCAGCTGTTGTCTGCTTAACGGATGACAACGTTGACGAAATCGACAACTGCTGTTGCCCGAACCCCGTTGCATTGTTGTTGTTGTTGCTGCTCGACGACGTTGCACTGGTTGTCGGTTGTCCGTTTGTTGTCAAGAGAGCGGTTGTCGAAGATTGGAGTCCGAGACTTTCGTACTTGCCTCGGATTCTTTCGTCGCTCTCTCGATCAGGAAACATCGGTCGATTCCTGTTTTTTTAAATGATGACAATAATAATATAAGATTAATTTACTGTTGTTGCAATTATATTAGTAACTTATGCAGCGCCAGTTTATGATGCCGCAGATCTGAATTAACCTGAATTAACGTGAGTTCATTTGTTGCAAATTTGTTGCAAAAAACTTCGCTTATTATTGATTGCTTAATTGCATTGCAAACACAATGAGCTGTGTGCTTGACAGGCGACTAAGCTTCGGTTAAAATGAAAATGAAAATAGGTCCATGGAAGTTAAAGATAGGCGAAGCAAAGTCTGGAAGAGTAAAACCAGAAAAGGAACTTTAAGGGAAAATCATGTAGAGTAGGCTAAAAAGTCAGGAGATGTAGGCTTACAGAGAGACACGGCAAGGGCATAATAAATTGTAAAATAGTCGGGTATTTTTAAGTAAAGTACAGCACAAAACAAAGTCCGATGGAGTATAAAAGTAAAGCCATGTAACTTCAAGAGTCATGTAAAGTAAGGTGAGATAAAGTCAGGTAAAGTAAAAGACTATTCAGATAGAGTAAAGTCAGGTAAACTTAAGTCAAGTTAAGGCAGAGATGACGAATCGAGTTGAATTAGAATCTGGTAAAAAAATTAATGACTTAGGTATATAATATATTATGTATAATAGGTTAAAACTAAGTGAGACGAGATCGACAAGAATTATAACCAAAATGCTAGTTTTACACAAAACAAACCAGACTTCGAATCCGTGCTCTGGCGATGAAATACAAGCTTACTCTCTCAGTCCGCCACTCATGAAAGCATTAGCTGATTCATTCCATGTGCTTTAGCGGCAAAAGCATTTCCCGGTTTTCACCCGACCAAAAGACATTTCTGCGTAGTGCGCTAAATCAGCGCGGAGAGGGAACGGTAGATTACACCGTGGGCGAGAAATCCGCTTGACAAGTCACGTGACTAGGTTTCCGGATATTACATCAAATTAAGGAAACTCTCTGTGGACGGTTGATGTCTGAAGCTAAACTGCAGCTGCCTCATCTCCTCATCTATCGAGTGGAAGGTTGTAGCATTGAAGACGACGACGACGACGACGACGACGACGACGACGATGTGACTTGTTCAGATCATTCTTAATGAGCGCGTTACTGGCAGAGGCGCCGAACTCGATTCATCAGTGTTTTTCTTAGCGGTTCTTACTGTAACCCGTGCAAAGGCTGCAGATTAGGAGGAATCTATACCGCCATTTAGAGTCTTTACCGTGGGATAGGCTGGCACAGACAGACAGACACACACAGATAGGTAGACAGATATCTGGAGGGACAAGCGGACAAGCATGGTTTAGAGCGGCCGTTAGTGAGACCGAGTTCGGCTTAGAGAATAATGAATTTATGGGCGGCTGTTTTTTTTTCGGCCCATGTTGTACGTGGTCAGCCGAAGAAGAGAGGTGTGGCGCTGAGGGGTTGCAAGGATGGAAAGAAGGAAGGAAGGAAGTGGGAGGGGAGGAGGAAATGGGGAAGAGAAGGGAGAACCTGGACTCAGAGGGGAGAGATAAACAAGAAAGGGGAAAAGTCAGAGAGGAAAAATGACGCACAGAAAAACGGAAGGAACGGGAGGGAGACGGACAGACAGACAGACAAGCAGACAGAGAGACAAACAAGCAGACAGACAGACATACGGATAGAAAGACTGACAGACAGACAGACAGACAGATAGATAGACAGACGGATACAAGGGAAGACAAGCAGATAGACAGACATATAGATAAAAAGACAGACAAACAGACAGACAGACAAGCATACAGACAGGCAGACAGACAGACAAACAAGCATACAGACAGACATACGGATAGAAAGACTGACAAACAGACAGACACTCAGATAGATAGATAAACAGACAGACAGACGAACAGACAGACAGACAAACAGACGGACGGACGGACAGACAGACATATAGATAAACAGGCAGACAGACAAACAAACGGATAGAAATACAGACAAACAGACAGACAGATAGATAAACATACAGAGACAGACGGACAGACAGACAGACAGACAGACAAACAAAGGTAGTCTTAAGTTGCAGAAATTTTGCCACCGGGGTCTAGTAAGTCGAGCGATTGTCTCCCAAAGTCAACATCATAAACCATAATGACATTGTGTATAATTTTATCGTCTCGATGTCAGGTATTGTCTGCAGGGTTTCGTGCATGTCTGTATTGGTATTGTTTTGTCTCTTTGTATGTTTATCTCTTTGTATGTTTGTCTCTTTGTATGTGTGCTTGTGTGCGCGTGGGATGTGATTGACGGATAGACGAATGGATTGAAGGTTTCTTCAATGGTTGGTGGTATGGTTGGTGATATGGTTGGTGATGTGTGATGTGTGCTGTATGCTGTGTGATGTGGTGGGTGATGTGTGATGTGGTGGTGATGTGTGATGTGGTGGGTGATGTGTGATGTGGTGGTGATGTGTGATGTGGTGGTGATGTGTGATGGGGTGGTGATGTGTGATGTGGTAGTTGATGTGTGATATGGTGGGTGATGTGTGATGTGGTGGTGATGTGTGCTGTGGTAGTTGATGTGTGATGTGGTGTGTGCTGTGGTAGTTGATGTGTGATGTGG
>OX457040.1:68651890-68709390 GCA_949752735.1 Lumbricus terrestris | reverse complement strand
GCGATCGATGATAGGAATTTGGGCTATTGACGAAATTGGCCTGGGGGACTTAGAGAAGAAACGGGAATAACAATAGATGATACTCTGGTCTATGTGTCGTTTGCAATACTAGTATTTCTGATTGCTTAAGTTGTTCTTGGTGATTGTATAAGTTGTAACTATTGTTGTTTGAGGAGTTAACCGAATGACAATAATAAGAAACATTACTGAAATTACCGACTTTGTTCATTGCTAGTATTAGAAAAACAAGTAGGCTTAACTAAAATACACTATGGAGGACTCCCGAGCTGCGACTCCCGCACAGCATTCAAGACCTCCCCCATCACTGGAAATGATTTTAGAGGCTATTGCTTCCATGCATTCATCTATGCAAACTAACGCTAGGTCCTTCCAAGAAGCTATGCAGAAACACGCTAGGGAAACACAAGAAGCGATATTCGCGATACAGTCAACAGTTAGAGAAGCCCTGACAGAGGTTGTGTCACGTCCAGAAAGGCTAAAATCATCGCCAATAATAAGATCTGTTGTGGGTTTGAACTCGGGACTGAGGTCCCCCGCTTTCATCATGGCGGACGCACCTTACCATTTGACCATCGGCCTGGCAGAAAGTACGGGTGCTAGACCCAAGGACTCATCTCTCCCGCCTAACCCCGGTAGGCCTATTGAACGACTATCAAGCAAAACTCCAATTTCCTACAGGGAATTAAGCCGCAGAAATAACTGGCCGTCATTTCATCGCTGGGACTCGAATCCAGAGGTCACCTCCTCCTGTCCTCCCTCCATCTCTAGGAACTACCTGTATCACCCACAACAGCACGCGGTCCCATTAGGCGAGGATCCGGAAGTGGCGACTCCGGCTAGGCCGATAGGGGCGGGCGTTACAATTGGTACCAGAAGTGGGGTACTGGTACAAATTGGTTCTAGAGATTTTTGTGATGATAGTTTAGAGGAGGAAGCTGATGATGTTGGAAGAGGTGAAATGGCAATGTCTTTTGAAAGAAAGGTGGAAAGGGGAGAAACTGAGAGGAGACTAACAGAATTTGCTGATAATGTGGAAATAATGTCTGATGATGGTAGCGTAGACCTTGAGATCAGTAAGATAATGGAATCTAGGCATAAAACTGTTAGAATAATTGATCAAAGAATGCAAACAGCACAGCAACCAGAGGTTCGAAATGTAAGAACAAACAGACAGATCGCTAATAGATTGCCACGGGAGGGGGGTGATAAGGTCAATCCACTTCCTTTGGCCTCTTCATCGCTCGCTCACGTCGACCAACAGAGAGTGGGAACGGCGACGAACCTGGTCGACACTCTGCAATCAACGTCGAGGAGGCCGACCTACCTGTCGATGGCCGACGGCGCTTTCGACGGCCGAGCAACTTCGACCTTGGTTGGTCGAGACTATGCTCGACCTGACCTTCATCCTGGATCAGCGGCGTTGGCGACGGTCGACTGGATGCAACCGCGCTCTCGCCCTGACTATCCTTACGTCTCGTGGATACCTCCTGCTCCGACCTACGCTCCGAGCGCGTTCTACGACAACAGCGACAACCGGGTTGGCTTCGATCCGCGTCGACCAAGCGACGCCTACTTTCCTCGGTGGCCAGCCGTAACGGAATCGATGAGGATCAGCTCCTGCCTCGGCGCGCAGAGTTTCGGATTCGGCCGTGACATCGAAGTACCTCGTTCAGCACTACTGAAGCCGACACTTCCGGTGAGGATTGAAACGACTGGCGATTGGGCACTACCGTCGACCTGCTCCGGTGGAACAATTAAAGAACCGGAATCTATCGTCGTAACAGCTAAAGTACACGAAGTCATCCGTCTGGGACTTGTTGCCATCTGGGTAACTGTTCTTAAGGATCGTGACGGCCGTAAGTTGGAAGGACAGGAACTCGCTTGTAACACTGGTTTGATTTTGATGATACATTTTTATTTTTTTTCCATGTGAAAGAATTCTCATGTTTGTGTGCTGTATAATAACTGTGTACTATTGTATGTTTGCATTGATGATGCTCGCTGATGATTGGTTATATGGTGTTTAATATTAGTATTGCCTTGCTATAAACAGATATAATGACTGTCTTTGCATAGTGGTGCTATATAAATGTGTTCTGACTTGAGGATGAATGATTAAGGTTGCATATTTTCATTAAGGCCGTTGAACATGATTATGTGTCCTTGTGATCTTAGACCTAGATTTCAGGCTGGGTTAAATTGATGTAAGGTGAGGCAAGATCAACATGTTTTCGCCCTATATAGGCCTATTGACTAATACAGTCATTTAATAATATTAAGAGATTTTTGCAGTTAATTTTGATGCTAAAGGTTCTAGATGATTAGCAGTTCGCATTTCTGATATATAATATTCAGCAGTGAATAGATGCATATTAGTTGAGGCCGTATAGCATTTATATATATATATATTAAGTATATAGACGCATTATCTGGTTTAAAAAGGCGCTAAATAATTGGTTTATATGCCCATAACATGACTGAGATTCTGTAACTGTGATCAGTGGCAGAATATGTATATATAGTTGTTCTCTTCCATTAATAATATATAAGGATAGGCCTATCTAGCGTTTAACTATAATTTCTAGATTCTGCGTTTTACTAGTGTAACTTGCAGGCTTATGACTATGAGGCTATTTTTTTAAATGGTAAGACAAAGGCGAAAATAATATTTAATTATGCTAAAGTGACTGGCTGCCTTTGTGAATAATAAACATAGTAGCCTGTGTGATTTCTGTCAGCAATGAGACTGTATATATATAGTTGGCTTGGATTAAAAATCGTAGGCTTACTTTTAAAACTTAAGTGATAATATTATTATAATTATAAGTCTGCTATGCTTATAAACTGCTGCTATGAATAATGATTTTCCCATATAATTACTGTATTAATTTGACAGTGTTGGCTATGATTAAATTAGGGGCATAATAATATTAATTAGGGCTAGAAATAATAATAATAATTAGGATCTCTGTGCGTGTGATGAATAAGACTGGCTATTTTATTTTTCATTTTAACTACAGAGGATGTAGTCTAAACGTGCCATGTAAGGTTTATCAATAATATTAGCTTAGTAAAGTTTTGCTACGATTTATTTTGTGATTTCGCTTATCTTGCACATGGGCGTACATGTATGAACAGTTCTTGGCAGGGCTCGTTTCCCGACTTCAGATATGATGGACAGAGTGGAGGGAGAAGTCCATGCAAAGATTATCTCGTCTAATTATTATTGGCAAAAATTATTTCCCGGATGTTAATTATCACTGTGTGATTTCCTGTGCAGAGAATTAATGAATGAATGAATGAATGATGATGCAATGATGCTAAGTTGAAGCGTAGCCTAAAGATAGTCCATTACGGCCTATAGATTTCTGTGTAGACTATAATATTAGCCTATGATTTACGCTATAAGACTGTGTGTAAACATTGACTGTTTAATTCTATACGTGACCTAGTTAATTATTATGTTGTGCATAATCTATGGAGCATAATAATCTGGCTCGTTGGGATCGAGGCAGGTTTTTTTTTTACGTAGGCCTAGTGTTACAAAGTGGAACTATTTAATCGCTGATATTGTTGTTGCGCTGCCTATTTTAATTTTGATGTGCATAAACGGCTGCATTTTAATTTAGGATTGCATAGCCATACTAGTGGGCCTACTGAAAGATGCTATATGGTAAGGGTGGGCTTAGGCCTATTAGGTTGAAGCTACGCTGGGTTTGTTTTGTGGTAGACCGTGATGATAGCCGACAGACAGAGTTATAATAATAATATGAGCTAAAATTGAGACCTAGGTTATATGGTATGGTATGTCTTTTAAGGTAGACCTGATACTACCAGGATAAGCCTAAGGGGTCTCGGGTAAATGTGGCCAGTAGTTGACGGTGTGCTTAGACTTGGTAAGTTGCTGGCATGCCTTAAGATGGCCTGATGCACAACTAATGCCTGGAAGAGTCTCGTGTGTAAGAAGCCATTGTATGTAGCAGCCTAGCGGCAACGTTAATAATTTCTGTGATCTATTATACTTCTGTCTGCGGCTTGAGTCCTTGTTTGCTATAACATTGCTAGTGTATAACTAAACTGAAATAAGCTTATAATATATGAATAAAGTTTACATCTTCATCTGAACTTTTTGAGGAAAAGAGCTACATAAATTCAGTAACTTTTAAATAACTTTTAGCTTGAAAGGACAATAATATTTTGCGCTGAAATATGTGTATGGCTTGACTGCTATCGCTAGACGTTGTTGTTTAAATGTTTATTGCATAATTTTACTCTTTGCATTTAATTTCGAATTCTTGATGTACCAACCAGAGTATCTATCGCCTTATTTACCCCTTTTGCAGAATATGTTTTTTCCAAATAAATATATTCCGCAATTGTCTTGGTTGGGGGTAGTGTAACGCCCCGTATGACGTGACGTTACGGCTTCCGATAGTTATTTTTGGAATCCGCCATTTGCGCTTCGGGTGATCGGTATATTATTATATATATTGGATTGCGGCCAGCGCGAATTAATGGCCTCGCGATGCGCCATCTTGTGTCGATATGCGACGATGCGTCGGCGGTCGGCGACTAATATATATTGGGTTTCTGCCATCGGGTTTTAATTACTTCCGGTCGGCAACTGATACGTATTGGACCATGGCCAGCGCGTCTTAATCGTTCGCGACATAGCGGTAATCGGTATCTGAGCGATCAGCAGTCAGTCGTCATAAGTCGCTAATTTTTCCCACGCTTACTATAGTCGGGAATCGGCCAGAGAGAGAAAGGGAGCGACACCAGACATAGTCACACAGACAGGCTCTGTAGTAACAGACATAGACGCTGGTATAATCCACCGCTGTGACGGATACTATAGTTGTATATATACGCGATGGCACCAGGCGAAGTCGCTATCACAAAGAGAGATACAAAGGAAGATAGAAAGGGAGGACCTAGTGTGTCGTCGGATAGCGCGTTTTAATGGGCATAGAGAGAGAGACCGATACAGTCCGACAGACAGGATGGTAGACACAAAGACACGTGGGCGTGATCTTGGCAGCTATTTTTGCTGCGTATATGCTTTTGCGCAGTTCTTGCCACGTATACCTAAATGCGTAGATTTTTAAATGCGCAGTTGGTGACGTCAGAAGGCTCTATATAAAGCCGCGCATTGTCGACAGAGTGCGCAGAAGAGACGACAATGTAGATCTTGACAGAGTGGAGAAGCGCTCAGTGGAGTTGCTTGAATCCGACGTTGGGAGAGAAGACAATGGAGATCCGGACCGAGGGAGTCCGACGTAAGACAATGGAGATCCGGACCGAGGGAGTCCGACGTTAGGTTAGATGCGCACTGTCGACGATTGGGGAGATGACATTGTGGATCTTTGTCGACGGAGTGGAGAAGTGTTCAGTGGAGTAGCTTAAATTCGACGCTGAAGTTAAAAGGCGCCGTTGCGATTTTTATTGAAAGTCTTTCGGATTCTGTCCTCGATCGGAGGAATGTAATACGTATCAGTGTTGCGTCGAATCGTTACTGCTGAGCGAATTTATCTTCGTCTTGAAGTTCGGTTGTGTCTTAGGCGATAGCCTGAAAGTTTGTTTGCCCATGAGGCGTCAATTAATCGATATATATATATATAGTTCGACGGGTTGTTTTCGTTCGGCGGATATCGTCGCCAATCTACGGAAGTCAATCTTTTTCGGACTCCTTTCGGCGCTATACTTCCTCGACGCCTATCCAGGAACTACGTATGTCTCCGGATTCCGCGCATCCTCTCTCAGCCTTATGTCCAGCCAATGATATCGAGGTACGTTTAGTTTAAAAGCGATCGATGATAGGAATTTGGGCTATTGACGAAATTGGCCTGGGGGACTTAGAGAAGAAACGGGAATAACAATAGATGATACTCTGGTCTATGTGTCGTTTGCAATACTAGTATTTCTGATTGCTTAAGTTGTTCTTGGTGATTGTATAAGTTGTAACTATTGTTGTTTGAGGAGTTAACCGAATGACAATAATAAGAAACATTACTGAAATTACCGACTTTGTTCATTGCTAGTATTAGAAAAACAAGTAGGCTTAACTAAAATACACTATGGAGGACTCCCGAGCTGCGACTCCCGCACAGCATTCAAGACCTCCCCCATCACTGGAAATGATTTTAGAGGCTATTGCTTCCATGCATTCATCTATGCAAACTAACGCTAGGTCCTTCCAAGAAGCTATGCAGAAACACGCTAGGGAAACACAAGAAGCGATATTCGCGATACAGTCAACAGTTAGAGAAGCCCTGACAGAGGTTGTGTCACGTCCAGAAAGGCTAAAATCATCGCCAATAATAAGATCTGTTGTGGGTTTGAACTCGGGACTGAGGTCCCCCGCTTTCATCATGGCGGACGCACCTTACCATTTGACCATCGGCCTGGCAGAAAGTACGGGTGCTAGACCCAAGGACTCATCTCTCCCGCCTAACCCCGGTAGGCCTATTGAACGACTATCAAGCAAAACTCCAATTTCCTACAGGGAATTAAGCCGCAGAAATAACTGGCCGTCATTTCATCGCTGGGACTCGAATCCAGAGGTCACCTCCTCCTGTCCTCCCTCCATCTCTAGGAACTACCTGTATCACCCACAACAGCACGCGGTCCCATTAGGCGAGGATCCGGAAGTGGCGACTCCGGCTAGGCCGATAGGGGCGGGCGTTACAAGACCAGTCACGGGATAACTTAAGCTATCTTTGGGTTTTTAGGATAATTATTTTTATAGAGACAATTTGAAAATATAGAAGTGCCACGAAGGTGAATATCCTTCTCGGTGGTTGGCCATCATTTGGAATCGACTCCATTTGTTGCTGCTGTACAAAAACTTCACAAAAATAATAAGTAAACGGAAAATTCATATAACGTGTTGCGTGGTCTATTTAATATTTAAACAAGGATTTTTAATTTCGTCGCGCCTTTACATGTAGTGGAAGTCAAATGCAGTTGTTCAAACACGCTGACAGAAATGGGAGAGCAGCGTGGAAGGTCATCAAAATTGCCAAAATAATACCTTGAAAAATAATTTTTACATTCTAGTTGAACAATAAGCCATTATAATACCGTAGGCTATTTTATACGGTATAGCTAAAGAAAAAACTCCGCATTTACATCCAGGTTCATAAATCGTTGAGCTAACTATTCACAATTAGGTCTGACTGCATTTGACAGCACAGTCTTTCACCGCCCACAATAACAATGACGCATTGTTATCGCTCGCTGCTTTGAGGATAGAAGCCAAACTGCTTGTCGTTAGAGTTTCACATGGACGTCAAAAATCTTTCCAGTTTGCTCCGTCATTTTCCACCTGGAAAGGGTAAGACATAATTAGAAGGGAAACGACCAAAGTCGCCTTGATGGAGATGCTGGGTAATCGGGAAATTTGGTTGGTTGCTTCCATATCGTAGTCAGAGAACGGAAAGGAATTGCTGGAGCGGAAGTTTGAGTAAGCAGTGGCAAACAGGTTGTGGATTTGGTCGTTCTTGTTTCTCTCCGCTTCCACGTCACGTTCTAATCCGACCAAAAGCTCCACTCAATCCTCTAGTCACCACGTACCTTGAAACGTCATGCCCACATACCACAGACAGATGACTATAGTTTGGCTGACAGACAAATATGCATACATTCCGACAAATAGACAAACATACATTAAGGCAGACAGGCAGGCATACATGCATGCAGGCAAGAGGACCTTTATTATGTACATGTAAGCGGGTAGACAGGAATGTTTGCGGATATACAAACACGCAGACAGAAAACGAGATGGGAAGACAGGGACACAGAAACATACATACAGACATACAAGCGGACAGGCATAAAAGCAAGGTCATAGAGATACAGACTGACCTACAGACCACAGAAGGACAATTAGAAGGTCACAGAGAGACCATCTGCAAGAAGACAAAATGGCAGTTGAACAGGCACAGAGAGAAGGACTAGTAGACAGATAGGCAGACGGTAATTTAGACAGATGGACGCATAATGCCAGACAGATAGACAGAAAGATGCAAGCTCACAGGTAGACGAACCCGAGCAGATTCTATGTGCAAAATAATCAACATTAATGATCGACTCAACAGACAAAAAACTCGTTGAGATAAACACAGAAAAACAGAGATTGGTAAACTGACCCACATACAAACAGACACACCGATAAGCAGACATACAGCCAGACATCCAGACAGAGATATACAGAAGGACAGATAGACAGAGACAGACAGACAGGCAGAAAGACAGTCAGATACAATACATAGAAGAATATAAACACTCACAGAGACGTACTCACGCATACAAACAATGGGACAAGCAAAGACGGGCAAAGGGTAAAGATCGACATTAAAATTACACCAGGGAATTTAATAAAGAGGCTCTGCGGAGATCGGCAGGAGATGGAGGAGCAGGTGCTTTGGTGGTCTAAGAGGGAAAGAGGATTTGGCGCTAGACAAATTGCCAGGATAAGGTCAACAGACACATCGACAATGAGCAAGGAAACAATCAGAGACAGCCATGCACACACACCTACATACACACATATATACACACATACACACATACATACACACATACATACACATACACACATACACACATAAACACATACACACACATACATACACACACATACACACATACATACACACATACATACATGCAGTCAGACAAAATGCTCAAATAAATGTTGTGCTATGTTATAATCATTTTAAGTTATGAGCTAGTTACTGCTTTCTTTGTACAGTAAAGACCTTAATAATAAAACTGTTCATTTCGATTAAAGCAATTAATCTTCTCACGATCTTCAATTTTCAACCGTCATTTACCTCAAATTCAAACGATCGCTAAATCTTAATTCCACTAAAAGTTTCGCATCAACATTGATCACCAAGTTGTTTACTTTACAAAATGGTCGACTAACATAATGAAGACAATTTTATTCGAATA
This sequence comes from Lumbricus terrestris, assembly GCA_949752735.1. Lineage (NCBI taxonomy): Eukaryota > Metazoa > Annelida > Clitellata > Crassiclitellata > Lumbricidae > Lumbricus > Lumbricus terrestris. The sequence continues at coordinate 68,700,411 of OX457040.1, read as the reverse complement.
TTAATCTCAAAGTCACAAATAATCGCTAAAACTTTTTGCGATTAATCGATCCATACGTTATTGCTAAAATTCGCTGACCCAATTATATTGTATTAGTCAATAGTGACATGAGATGCAATTGAGTTACTAGGCCTACTGCTAGTCACCATAATAATTAGTAGTCAAGCATTGTCAGATGTCAATTGACTATCCTACATGCAAGCCATATAATAGTTAGGTTACATGTAGGCTCATAGGCGTCCGTCGAAATTTTTGCTGAGGGCAAAACGCAATGCTTCAGTTGTAGATTTTAGACAGAGCTTGAAAATGCACAGCAGATAATTAAAGTAAACATGCTGATATAAATTTTGTCCGCAGACGTTTCTAGCATGCAATTATTGCTCAGTTTATTTTGTGGTATCGTTAGTAACACTAGCGCTTTAGTGCGAAGATACGTCATTAAAAATCAAAATGTAGCAGTTAAAAATAGAACAATCAATTTTCTAGGCGCAAAAGGCCGGTACTCTCTTTTGCACCAATGTACTGGTACCATGTGCAGACTACTGAGGTGGTAACAAACAGAGGCGGACATAGACATTTTCGAAGAGGCCAAAATGTTTGGTCTTGGATCGAAAAAATTTCGTTGGTCTTGGGCCGAAATATCTGATGACCTTTTTTTAGTCATTTGGTCGAAATATCATGAAAATTTACCATTTCCCCGCCAACATTTCGGACGATCTTTTTTTAGTCATATGCTTCTCTCTAACACCTTTTCCCGTTGCATTGATTGAAAGCTGCATTGATTGAAAGCTGCATTGATTGAAAGCTGCATTGATTGAAAGCTGCATTGATTGAAAGCTGCATTGATTGAAAACTGTATTGATTGAAAGCTGTATTGATTGAAATCTGCATTGATTGAAAGCTGCATTGATTGAAAGCTGCATTGATTGAAAGCTGCATTGACTGAAAGCTGCATTGACTGAAAGCTGCATTGATTGAAAGCTGCATTGATTGAAAGTCGATTAAAACCTGATGGAGGGAGGTGCGGGTGTTGGGCACGTCTTGTGCAAATTTCTGAATGGGGCCATGGCCGGATTGGTCCTCTGGATCCGCCCCTGGTAACAAGCGCTCTTGATTTTCTCACGTAACCTCAGTATGCATGCGGTGCATTAGACATTATTTAGAATGGTCAATGAACGAAGATATTAACACTAGACCATCCATTAACCTTCTCTCACTTTAGCGGTCGCTTTTCATCGGCGTCTGCATAGAGGCAAGATGGTTGAGTTCAGCTGGAAATAGGACAGGTCAGTTCAAAGTTCAAGCGCATACGTATGAACCCGTCCATGTATAGCTGTATAAAGTATACCATAAATTATCATAAAGCATTTGCAATAGAGTTAGCGTGAAGATCCTATGATCCTATCTCTTCCAAACGAACGCGTCCATTGAAAAGATCCGGCGGAGGAGATCCATGAATCTGCTGGACACAAAGAAATAAAACGCAGAGAGGACGACGGGGTGAAGTTAGGACAGCCGCCCTTCTAACTGCTATTCATCCTCCCCGTCTTGTCACTTTCTGTTTGCTTTCTACATTGGATTAGAATAGGCTGTGCGAAGGAATTGCGAACGTTGGGAGATACACTTGGGCATATAATACACCTGGAGTGTTTTATAGATGAATGCGACGTAGGCTACTGCACAGTGAAATATGGATTCCCTGAACGTCTACATTCCATTCCACAGATCCACAACGAGATTCCATTATCTCACGAGAGAAGATATATGGAAGACCAATCCATGGTATTGCGTAGGCTTAGTTGTCTGGCTTGATAGCATTGTTGTGAGGAGGACAAAGAGGGAGATTGACATTGTCCGAAATGAAGGAATCCTTAGATGTCTACTAATCACTGCATGCAGTGATGCTGGCAGTTGAAGGCTGCAGCAGCAGCAGCAGCAGCAGCAGCAGCAGCAGCAGCAGCAGCAACAGCAGCAGTTGCGTATGAATATACATGTAGGTGCGAGGTGCGGCTGTACTTTGACGGATGCTGTAATTGATTAAGTAGAGCAACCATTATTCTCTCACCTGCTTCTGCAGCAGTCCATAACATTATTATGTATTTTATGTATTATGTATTATGTATCATGTATTATGTATCATGTATTATGTATCATTTATTATGTATCATTTATTATGTATCATTTATTATTTAACTTATGTATCTCTGTGTCTTTCTTTTTTCTTACCTATCTCTAGATTATCCTTTTTTGTCTGCCTGTCAATCTTCTTCCATGCATGTCTGACTACAATGTCATGTTTTCTCACTGTATACTACATATCTGTCTCTATTTGTATCAAAATGTATACGTTGTATGCATTTATCATAGACCCGTTGTATTACCAGCAGGACTGCTACAGTAGGTGGCCGAGATCGGATCTTTGGAACTCGGGCTTCTGTCAATTTACTTTTTAAAATTAAAATAATGAATGGTCCGATTTGAATGAACTTTTCTGTTTCTCTGGACTTGACGAAATGTGCATCTAACAAAATTTGACGCTGAATTAATTTTATGGTCAATCAAGATAATTTTAAGGTCGGAAAATTAATATGTAGCAGGAACCATTGAAAAAAGCCACATCTCGGTACCGCTAAACAATGACTGAAATCGGCTTCTTCCTTGCGTGTGCTTCTCGTATTGATAATAATAATAATAAAGTTATTGCGGCGTGTGGTAAGAAGTTAGGCTACTAAATTAATGTTAGCCGCTCCAAGGTTATTTTAAGGTAAAAAAGCTCAATTAAAATGGAAAATCTGGAGGTGTACGTTATATCTCAGCGATAGTGTAGTTCAATTTGAGTGATCTTTTTTCTTTCTGCATGAGCCGATAAGGATCACACGTGAGAGAAAATGTCATCTAAAGTTCAACACAATCCAAGGTCATTTGAGGTTCAAATGGTGAAAGTCATTATGAAATTAATGGCCATAACTCAGTCAAATGTTGTTTTCATTCGGTGATTCAACGTCCTGGAAATTTTTGCATTTGACCGTATGACGACCTTGATCAATCCAAGGTCGTTTCGAGACTGACACATCGTTGAAATGAAAATCTGAATGACATTGAATTCAGTGTAAACATTACTCACAGATGCAGTTTTCATTGAGTTAAACTAATGATTCAAAAGAGGAAGAAAATGCCGCCAGAAGTCTTGGTATAATAATTCAATTGATTAATGGTATTAAAACGCGTCTGCCTGTAATCTGTGTAATTATGTAAATCTCTGTCTATGTAGGCCTACCGGTATCTTCTGACTGTTAATTCCACGTGTGTCTCGCTTCCTATACCGACTGTTCAACAGGTATCCCTGTCTCTGTCTGGCTGTTTGTCTCTTGCCACTCTCTCTTTCTGTAAATATCTGTATGTCTGTCTGTATTCACGTCTGTCTATCCGTATTCGTTTCACTCCCTTCGTTCCATACCGTCTCGCGTCAGCCTCAGCGCACAATTATACACCTGCGACGTTGATCGTCAATTCTGAATGTTGACACTTCTTTCTCAAAACGGAGCTATACAATTATTATACATGACATTGTATATCTTTGGCGTCATCGCCGTCACGTCACAGAAACGGACTCTGAACAGAGATGACGCTCAACGACGTCATTCTTCCTCCTCCTGCTCCTCCTACTTTCTCTCCACTTCTGCCTCCCACTGCTCCTCCTATACTTTTCCTCCACTCCTCCTTCCCTTTCCTCTTCATTTCCACCTCTTCGAGCTTTCTTCTTCACCTTTCTTCTACCATTCCTTCTTATGTATCTTCACCTCCCGCGCTCCGCTTCCTGCTCCTTATTCTTCCTCTTCCTACCCTTCTCCTACTCCTAGTCCTTCTCACATTCCCCCTTCTCATCCTTCTTCTCACTCTCCTACTACCTCTTATTCTCCCTCTCCTTCTCCTTTTCGTTCTCACTGTCGTGCTCATTATCAATCTTCTCATTCTCCATGCATCTCCTTCTCCAAAACAACAAAGCAACAGAGGAACAAAACGTCTGGTCAACATTGCAAGACCGAAGGACAGAAGGAACAGGACATAATAACTTCAGGACAAAGGAAACACGAGATATTATGTCATTAGAGCAGCATGAAGAAATAGCCGGACAATCTTCCGACAGGACAACTATTCGACAGGACAAACATCCGACAGGACAACTGCAGCACATGATAACTAGATAACTATAACACATGTAGGTAACAGAAGAACCGTTCGAACAATTGCGAAATATAGCAGTATAGGACATCAGAAGTCAGAAGACATGCAGGAGGACATAGATCGGGACATGAGGACAAAAGGACAACAGCAAAAATAGGACAATGAAATCAAATCAAAATCAAATAATTTTATTGGTCCGTTTGTAACAACAACAAGCACACCAAGTCATTTACAAAAGTTACACAAAGCATCTCCAGTATCACCAAGTTGTTAGACACTACTCAATCCAATAACTTAATTAGTTAACATAAATTATTCAGACATAATTGTAGCCAAGACTGGGATAATCTCCAAAGGAATAGGCTAGGTAAGGATTGCTTAAACCTAGTGGTTCTAAGGTTAAGTGATACCACATCATGCCACAAATGAGGCGAACAACAGAAAAGCAGGAAGATAATAAGACAGCTACATAAAAGAAAATAGGCCTCGCAAAAGGCAACGCAAGACCCTGCAGAACAATAGAAGAAGAGGACCACAAGACAAAGGCCATAATAAAGACAATGGATTTCCTCGTACTGATCGTGGAGATCAGAACAGGATTAAAAGTCAAGTGCACGGAAGAGTCAGACAAACAATTAAGTCACGAGGCAGTCATTTATATAGCGGTCCGACTCCCCTCCGCCCCTCACGGGCACCCTCCTCCTCCTCTTCCCTTTCCACTTTACAGAACTAATCGCACTCTCTCCACTCACCCACCCACCCACCCACTCATTTACTTAAAGATCCACTCCCACACACATGCACTCGCCGACACACGAAAGCACACAGCCCACTTTCGCTTTGTTTATCAAGCATCTACATCTACATAGTACACGCATATAATATCGCATTTATACAGGCATAATATGGAACACATAGATAACAATATACGAAAGCATACATATATGCCTATACGATATATACATTATAATTATTCTCCCACATTTACCGATACAATAATATTATGTGTGTTTCCGTAGGTTTGACGGGTATTATATATAATAATTATATAGAGCGACTTGACTGCATTACGAGTATTATTATTATGACTCTTGTGTCTTATATATCTACTTAATTATTATGGTCCTCGTAAATCTAATATTATAAGTCTGAATGTTTGTCCTTCCAGATGTGTGTGTGTGTGTGTGTGTGTGTGTGTGTTTACTCTTCGTTACAAATAGGCTCGGAAATGAAACAGCGTCGGTTTAACAAAACTTTTACAATTGATTCTTACCCAAATTATAAGGTCAACGCAACTATTTTCAGCTTTTAATTCAATTTAAAACCAGACTTTTTATTCATTCATTCATTCATTCATTCATAGCATTTATATAGCACCCCTTCAAGAAACTACTCAGAGGCGCTCAAGAAAAAACGAATAATAAGCACCAACGTGGCTGACCAGTGTTCACACGCCGAGGCGCCACACATGTATCAACCACACATGTATTAGCGTTTTAAAACAGATTTCATCAATAATCGTTCACGCTAGCTTTTTAGTAAAGAGTCTACAGGTTTCATGACGTCATACCCGCCCAGTAATAATTTCCGTAGCGCCCCGCAGGGGCGAGCCACGTTTGGCTTTTTGGGGAAGCGGGGTGGGGTGGATGGTTGGCGAAAACCCGAAATCTAGCGGTCAACGATGGGTACCGCAGTGGAGTAGTTTTTAAAACCCTAAATTTCCCGGGCAACGCCGGGCAACACATTTAGTATATACATAATATATAATGTATATATCACTTTATCGCCTTATTTTTTCATTTCAAGAATTTATTTAGCGCCCCTTTTAAGCCTACTCAGAGGAGCTCCCAGTCCAATAACGGTGACATAATAAAGTCTTAAGGAGCTTACGAAACGCTGATGAGTCTGTTATCATTAGGCAACAAGGTGTATCTCCTACGGGAAATTATTCCATATATCATGCATAAAACCGGCCTCTGTTGTCATAAACCCTCGTCAAATCTGGCTCCATCCATCCAAAGAATTCCACACCTCTTTTAAGCTTGGCATTGGTCTTATATGTACCGCCAGACGAATTGCATTAATAGCTCCTTGGCTTTTTGCTTCTAGTTATGGGGCAAATATGAGGTTAAAAAGAGGTTTGTCGAAAACTACCGGTTGTCAGGAATGCCACTCCGAATTAAAAAAAGGTCAGATTCGGCCGGAAAAAGGTTAGAAAAGGCTAGATCATGAATGTTTTAGAGAATACATGGATTTTTCGATTTTTCGCGCTTGAAATTTAAATATTATTTCTGAGGAACTTTTATTTAGTCATCGGACCAAAATTTGCTCCTTTTCCCGAAAAATTTCTGATGAATTTTTTAGTCTTTCGTTCCAAAATCTACAACTTTTGGGGTCTATATTCGCAACAATTTCGACTGTTTTCACGTCTTTTGTGCATTTTTCACCTAAACAAAATATATTTTATGTGTAAAAAGTCGGAAAAACGTCGTGAGAAAAATTACTAGATCCTGAAAAAAACTAGAAACCTAGACAAGACCGAAAAACCTAGATCTAGGTGGAAAAAGCTATGAGTGGCATCCCTGCCGATTGTATCTGATCCGTTCAAATTCACCATTCTTCCGTCACCTCAAATCTTGACCAACGTTTTCCACCGATCGTTCATGTCATAAAAATCAATATTTAATTCTGCGTAAATATTTTCCGATTGACGATACTGCGCTATAACTAAGATGAGGGAGTCGCCCGCCTTCCTTGCCGTCACTTGAGACTGGCAACATACAGAATCGATATCGAATCGACACTCAATTACCATTGCGAACTGTTGTAAATGTCGACATAATTTGCCATATATCAGAGCGCAAATACAGAATTTAAATAGCACTTTGCGATATCGTTTTAAAACTATCTGATTGGAAATTCATGTTAAATTTTAGCTTTCTCTTTACCAATTGTTTGATATTTTGAACCTAGATTATTTTCGTGGCGCATAAAACGGATTAACATGTGTTGAACACGCTCCGGGAAAAAAGCAGAGTTTATATGACGTAAAGCTAAAATATTTTCATGGTGTCTAATTGGAAATTGCGAAATCCTTGCATATCTTGTTCCATTGATTGGAATTTGTCGGAGTGCGCATAAAAATAGCGACTGAAGAAATCGCAGATTGTGTTTATCACTCGGAAGCGGACCATTGCTTCCATCTCAGAGTAGTTAAATTATATATGAACCATCGTTGTGTCTCGAGACATCTTGCACTGGTAGAATAGTTCGACATCTATTTACAGCTCTTTGCGTCTGACTTTCGCTTAAAGACGTCAGCTTTGTTCTCCTCTTCAATCCAAGCTTTGTACGGGCACTTCCTGAATATGGACAAAGGCGACGTTACAACAGCCATTCTTTTAAAGAGGACAATTTTCTGAACTGTTTTAAATGCACGGTGCACATACTGATGCGCTTCTGCAACTGCACAAATCCGATTAGAACTGGTGCACATTTTGTGTAGGCCTACAACTGCGCGCTAATAAAAGCCATGGCTGCATCTCCCAAACTTTTCCCAGATTCGCCAGCTGTCGATAAATACATTTTCACGGCTATTAATAACAGGCTTAAATTTCCATGCAATTTTTGTCTCAATTTTCTCAAAGTTCACAATATGTTTCTTCAATAATTCTTTCATGCTGAATTATTATTAATATTTTGTGTGCGATGTCCAACTAGCTAGCGAGTGTTGATGACGTTGTCCGTGTGCCATAGGTAAGTCCTTGTGGTTAGACGTACGCTAATTATATCGGGCAAATTTTTTTACAATCGTGAAAATGTGCCAACCAATATTTCGTTTATTCGTTTGTTCAACAATTAACCGGTTAACAGACAGCGACCGGTTACAGTGTTACACAGTTATAGTTATCTATATTAGCATCAATTTTAGCTACTAAAAGAACAGACAACCCGCAATTCAACGTGCCAATAGCAACCTCTGAGTAGGTACCTTTAAGGGGCGCTATATAAATTACGATTGATTGAGCCTACAAAGCGCGTCTATCCTACGGGACTTGTGTAATCGAAATCGGTTTCGCGGATCTCCATGCCAGTGTGTTTGTTATATCCAATGCGCCACCGAGCCCAATCAATATGGAATCATGGAATTTTGTCAGCCAAAATGTGTTCTACAATGGACCTGCTTACTTATTTGCTTTGTTTACTTATTCACTTACTTATTTATAGAGCTGTAGTTTTCGCTTCATTGTTAATTTGAATCTTGCAAGTAAACACTGGTTTGTTAGTCACATTTTTACGTTGCACTGTGTGATAAGAAAGATAGTTGCTTCGCCTTCCATGCTAATCAAGCGTTTAGACACCCTTCGATCGTTTCTACCCGGTACCACAAAAAGAGTTACATGTGAATTTCGCACACTCAATTTCGATAACAATAGATCTATGTGTATAATTATGCAATCATACATGTATGCATAATTTATACATGCCGCTCGATTCATTGGGAAAATTCCCAAGTTTTCCTCGGTCTCTGCGTGATGTGTTCCGACAGTTGCATGTAGCCCAACGCATCTCGTATCGAATTGCTGCTCTGGTTTCCCGCTCCAGCCTTAGTTGCGCTCCATCTTATACATACGTGATCACTGTCGCCCACTCTCTGACGTTGAAGCGCAACGGTCTCTTCGCTCTACTATGAAGGAGCAACTAGCCTACTGGTTGCACGGGCTCACCTATAGATACCAGGCAACGCCGAGTTCTATCGGTTGTATAGAGTTGTCTATCTGGAATGACTTTCCTTCAAAACTTCATTTACTACATCTGACCATGCAGTCAAACTTTGTTTCATTAATCTCTCAAGGCTTTTTATTTCGCCGTGGCTGGGCTGGGAGCGCCTCTGAGTAGGTTTCTTGAAGGGGCGCTATATGAATCAATTCAATTCAATGAATGAATGAATGAATGAATGAATGAATGAAAGAGGATCGACAACAGCCTCCTTACGAACATTATCGTCATAAAAGTATATCATAAAAATTCCTGAAGAAAGAAAAGAGAAAAAGAGAGAAAAATACAGAAAATGCTGAACAGTTAAACAAAATTTAATGTGAACTGAAATACATCGAAAACTTTAAAGACGTCAACAGCTTACATGTAGGTTGTTGCTATAAGATGCTGTTAAATTGCTGAATAATAATTTCGCGCAATCAGCCACTGGTTGCACTCTCCCTGTGCCAGTCCCTATCCTGGTTAAAGGAGGAGGGCGACACTAATCATCTTTGCATTGCCAGCATCGTTAAACAGTGACAAGCGATAAAAGCGCTATAGTAAAGGCCAGTGCACTCTATTGTATTGTACTGCAATATTGTATTATTTATGCATTTTCTTATATGACTATTCAGAGATGCTTTCAAGAGGAAAAATTCCGATGATGTTTAACGGCGATGATATTATTTCAATGAAGATTGTCATTGTCGTCCTCCCGGGGGCGAATCCAGGGAACCAATCCGGCCATGGCCCCACCCATTTAAAAAGTGCATGGGACGTGGCCCCCCATTTGGTTTCATCAACAAGCCATTAACTCAATGCAGCGGGAGAAAAAAACAGAATACTAGAGAAGCCATTACTCCGACCAGGATGACTGATGACTAAAAAAAGGTCATCAGATTTTTCGGCGACCAAGACGAAATTTTTACCCTGTCCCAAGACCGAAAATTTTGGCCCCCTTCGAAAAATTTCTGTATCCGCCCTTGCGCCCTACGAATTACGAATGTGTAATGCATGGACGTGCAACAGCTTTATTTTGTCTTCAAACTAACACTTCGAACTAACGTTGAATTATTGTGTCTATATCTTTATTTTGGTTCAGTTTTAATACACCGCGGCTTTGTTTTGTTCATTTATTCTTGTGATACATATTATATTGATTATTAAAAAAATTGACAGAAATAGTTTGAATTGTTTAATAGTTCTTGCTGTTGCAAGGAATAGAATGTTGTCCTTCAAAACCACCGACAGGAAGACGAGAAAGTTTTTTTTATACCATTTAGTTATAATGTTTATGAAACTGTTATAAAGGTGTCTTCACAAAACGTCATCTGTTCGTCTAGATTCTAGAAGTCAGCTACAATAATACTTATGCAGAGTTTAATTGCGTAATCGGACTCGTGAGTTTGCTGACGACTGCCATGCTCCTCTTGAAAATGTTATTTGCAGTTTACCACTAGCAAAAATGATATGATTCCACTTCTGTGATTGGTTGTTATCTCGTGAGGTGTGATTGGTTGACTCTAAAATAGAGTCTCGAGACTGCGCCGACTTACATATTTGCGCATTTACCATTTATTTATAATTATGTATTATGTATAAAAGTGTTTAAAAGGTATCTAAGCGAACGTCAGGCGTTCTATAAGTTAATAGTTGCAAAGTTTATTTACACCTTCAGGCTGCTGATGTATTTGGCGACGTTTATGGTCTCCATCAATCTATTAATTTCGTTTATCTGTTTAAATCGCCCGAGATAAGAGGTTCTACGAAAGGTTCTAAGAAACTCTCCGAAGATCGGTGCTGCTCTAAGATCAACGGTCATCGTCATCAGTCGATTAATTCTTCTTCTTCTTCTTCTTCTTCTTCTTCTTCTTCTTCTTCTTCTTCTTCTTCTTCTTCTTCTTCTTCTTCTTCTTCTTCTTCTTCTTCTTCTTCTTCTTCTTCCTCCTCCCCCTCCTCCCTCTCCCTCTCCCTCTCCCTCTCCCTCTTCCTCTTTCTCTTCCTCTTTCTCTTCCTCCTCCTCTTCCTCTTCCCGTTCCTCTTCCTCTTTCTCTTCCTCTTCCTCTTCCTCTTCTTCTTCAGGCGCATGCCGATGATGAGACCTGTACTCGACTCCTTGGCAATAGCCAAGGAGACAACGCCCGACCAACTTATTACAGTTAACAGTTTAGTAATTGAACTCAATAGATTCATTGCAAATATAATCTTTATTGATCATATTTTAAAGGTGGCTAATGGACTCATATTATAGATAGACCGAAGCACAGTCAATATCATTGCAGATGGGCTGAATGGCTGGTCGGCGATGTCAAGTGAGGTTGCCAAAGAAAACAAAGAAAGCAAAGGAGCACGAGGAGGAGGAGAAGGAAGAAGAGGAGGAGGAGAGTGGCAGCTGAGGTCGCCTTTGTTTAGGACGCAAGAGCTTGGAAGTGGGAGATGGGATGGACTGCATCCATGGGGAGACCTTGGGAATGCAGTTGGATAGACTATGATTTAAGAAGAGTGCGCGAGAGGATCTCTAGTATGTCTTGGAGATCAGCGGAATGACTTTCATCATCGTCATCGTCATCGTCATCATCGTCATCGTCATCGTCATCATCATCATCATCGTCATCGTCATCGTCATCAGCATCGTCATCATCATCATCATCGTCATCGTCATCGTCATCGTCATCGCATCATTGTACTTGTTACAATTATCATTTCATGGTGCACCACGGGATTCATTGTGCGCTTTTTCTGATTTCTCTCAATTTCATCGAGTGGAGTGGATCCGATTTCACCAGGGTCTATGACAACAGAGGTCGTTACCCTGGACAGAAATTTGCTCGGCGTATTACAGCACTTGAGAGCTTAATTCAATTTCATGGATTCAGCGATGATTTAGTAAACGAGGTGATTAATTATTCATGATGAAAAAGTCAATGCTGGAACAGAGAACCTGCTGATTGGTTAAGCGACCAATCAATCATTCACTTGTCCTGCCTCCTACATAATGTCCCGCCCTCTCTACTCACATTTCCCAAAAGCGCCTTTTCGACGTAAATAATGCTGACCTTCGAACCGCCGTTGACCTCTGTTTGACCCGCAATTCACGAGGGGTCGAGATATTGCTATTGGGATTATTGTGGTATTGATGGCGGTAAGTAAGAAGGGCATTCGAGAAGAGAAATGTCGTTCCTAGGAGTCGACCGATTCAATAGATCATGAATATGTATGATGACATTTTTAGTCCACGAGGTAACATCTGTGGCCTGCATCTGTGTCCGTCTTAGTATCTCTCTGTCTCTCTTTGAATCTCTTTGAATCTCTCTGTCTCATTCGTCTTGATAATAGATCACTACCTCTTATTACTCACCTTTATCTCTATCTGCTATCCATCCATCCATCTATCCATCTATCCATCTATCCATTTATCCATCTATCCATTTATCCATCCTTCCATCCGTCCGTCCGTCGGTCCGTCCGTCCGTTCGTCCGTCCATCCATCCATCGATCTGTCCGTCCGTTCATCCATCTGTTTCTCTGCTTATTTCATCCATCCCTCTGATCATAATATCAGCTGCTACGAGTGGACTTCATGTGAGACGGTCGCGCAATCTCTCTCCTACTCCCCTCAGAGAAAGAGAGATTAAAGCGGGCGATGGCACCACCTCTTCCCCTCTCCTCTCTTCCCTCCCCCTCCCCTCACTTCCCTTCCTCTCTTCTCCTCTCCTTCCGTCCCTCCCCTCCCCTTCCCTTCCTCGTCATCTTTCGACGACGACTTTCGACGACGATGTTGGGCTGCAGAGGCTGACTGAGGTGATGCGGGCGACGACCGACGGATGCTTCGGTTGAGTGTTCGGATGGATGGTTGCTGCAGCTGCAGCTGCTGCTGCTATAGAATTCGTATGATGGAGAGCTCTACGTGTCGGTGTGCGCGCGCGTGTGCTTTTGTGTCGGTGTGTTCGTGTGTGTGTGTGGGTGTGTCTGTGTGTGCGTGTGTGTGTGGGTGTGTCTGTGTGTGAGTATGTTTGTGTGGGTGTGTGTGAGTATGTTTGTGTCCGAGTATGTTTGTGTGTGATTATGTTTGCGTGTGTGTGGGTGTGTGTGGGTGGGTTGGAGTGTTTGTGTGAGTCTGTGTGTGTGCGTGTGCTTGTGTGTCGGTGTGTGTGTGTATGTGTGTGCGTGTGTGACGAGTGAATCCAATGAAACGTGTGATTGATTTTGTGGTAGCGAGGATTATGCATCGGTGCAAAGAGCCGTCGCTTGATGACGTACGCATGCTTGTTGCCATACGAAGATCATTGATCATTGGAGGATTTGAAGCATGTTGTGATAAATCATGGGATAGATCATGTGATAGATCATGTGATAGATCATGAGATAGATCATGAGATAGATTATGTGATAGATCATGGGATAGAAAGTGGATTATAGGAAATGAATGATTGGCAGATAAGCTAGCATACTGAAGTTTGACAGACAGACAGACAGACAGACAGGCAGACAAACAGACCAGACAGACAGACAGACAAACAGACAGGCAGACAGTCTGTGCAGACTGGTCTGTATCTGCCTCTGTCTCTGTCTGTCTGTGTCTCTTCCTTGTTATCTGCTTCTCGCTGTCTCTGTCTGTCTGGCTCTGTCTCTCTGCCTCTCTCGATCTGTCTCGATGCAATTCTATCGCATGACTATAATTTCTCTTCGCATGTAAAATGACAATTAATTGCAATCAAGTATATGGCGCTAGAGTGCGTCGTCGTCGTCGTCGTCGTCGTTGGTGGCGGATGAATAGAGAGCAAAGAAAACAATGCATGGAAACGACGATTCAAGCTCTCTAGCAACAATCCTTATAATATTATTATTGGAGTTTCGTTGATTTTTCATGTTGGTGACTTTCCTTGCCAAAGATTGATCGTTTTAGGTATTATCCAGGAGATTTTCTCGCTTAGTGGTTCTGCCCGGTTTCCACATATATCCGCTTGTGTGTGCGCCTGTTTGTCTGTCTGAATAGATGTCCAGGTATCCATGAATCAGTTTATTGAGAGTGCATCATCGATATTCACATCGTCAGACACATGGGGGCGCTTTTCACAATCAAAGCTACACGTCTGTGACTCTGGCAAACCTGCGTGATGTGTACTCCGTGTTGCTTTAATTCTGCTGTGCATGGTTGTTGCTTCAATGGTCATTTTCCACTCGACTTCGTGCGTCCAAGTTGTCAGCTGATATATTATTATGACATCCGTATCAAAGACAAACCCATGTTCCACTCTCTTATCGGGTAACGCCCTCAGCTAATCGCATCGGTAATACTAGACAGTTTCGGTCGGAGCATTTCCGGGAATGTTTGGCGACGTTCACATTGTCTTAATGTGAAGAAATGCTTTTGCTTGACGTCTCATGAAGTATCTCGTCCGACGGTTTCCACGAGAGATTGATCGGTTAAGCTTATAGTATAATGTATATATATATATATATATATATATATATATATAATTATATCATATTGACTTGCGGTATGTCTTGACTGGTAGTAATAATCTTCGTTTAGTTTAAAAAATGGAACAAATCCCGGCGAAATAATATATTATATTGAACATCTGCAGTTACATACATATAACTTCCTCGAGGCAAATTTCGATTGAAAAAAAACCTTAATGCAAAAATAACAATTTCAGTGATGGCCGGCAAATAGGACCCTCGGAATAATGTAGTTTAGTGGTAGTAGTAGTATTATAGAGATAGTAGTTTTATGCATGTTCTTATACTGACGATAATTCTAACAGATTTTTTTTTTTTTTCTTTTCTTTTAATAAATGTACAAAAAGATTACATGCAATTTACAAGATGGACTTGTATTCTCAGTGCAACATGTATGCACTGAAACGATGCACCACTAATTTAGAATGTTCACATTGAGATTGTCAACATCGTGTCTTTTATGAAACGATACTTTTTCTTTTATTATGAAATATTTACAAGACTAGCTTTAGTGCCTACATAGTACAGACTGCTTTTAGACATGTAACAGTTCATTAATCATATATTTATGTGCATGCTTTTAGACATGCGACAGTTTATTAATCATATATTTATGTGCATGCTTTTAGACATGCGACAGATCATTAATCATATATTTATGTGTACAGTAACATGGTCTCCATTCACTTCTGCCATGAGCGGAGGGTCTCCTCTGGACCACAAGTTTCTGAATCTGTCTCTGTCGAGTCTGACAAAGTCCGCCTCTATCCGATTCTTAACCGAGTGTATGCACAAGCGGAGTATGTTCGTTCCATTCAACCGAACTTTGTCGTACTTTACTCTGTTTCTTTGGGTCCAAATGGCGAGCTTTAATTCCCCGCTTAGAACGAGGAGGGTCGTGAAGTCCATTGGGTTTAAATCCAATTCCTGCTGGAAGAGTACAAACGACGGTCTGATTTTCGGTTCTTTACCGGAAATGCCCGTCATCATACGCTCCATCCAACGCCACAGGGAGCGAACCTCTCTGCAGGCGAAGAAGAGATGTGACAGGGTTTCCGGTTCATCGCAGAATGGACAGCGGTTGTGGCGGATGATGTGCAACCGCTGCAAGTAATCATTTACAGGCAGTACGCCGTGGGCGATTTTCCAATTAAGTTCTCTCGCTTTGGGCGTCACCAACCGGTTTCCAACAGCTTTCCAAGTTTGACGGAAGTTCACCAGGGGGTATTTATCCAGGATCACCGGACGCTTGACTTGTGGTTTCATCAGTATCTCGTAGATGTTCTTCGCTGTGAAGTCCTTGATTGTGAGCTGTGGATCGAGGGAACCGGCTAGTTTGAAGGTCGACAAAGCCCTTTCGTAGAAAGGCGAAGGAAGTTCAGCGTGCGGTCGAAGATTTGAAGCGAAGGCAGGGTTGTGATGGCGGAGTTGATGGCCGACCCAATAGATGGCGAAATCTTGCCATCTAATGTCTGAAACAGTCAGTAGACGTTTGATGTGAGTGCAGATCAGCGAATTCAGTTTTGAGTTGATGTCAACTACACCGAGGCCCCCGTTCAACGAGGAGTCGATGATGGTTTTCCGACTCACTAGCTCCGTTCCATTGTTCCAAATGAACTTGAAGACGACCTTCTCCATTTCCTTGATGGTATCACGTGGTAAGATGACGCAACTACCGACGTACCACAGCTGCGAGCAGATGGCTGTATTCACGACTGTCGCCTTGGCCGACAACGTGAGTTGTCTTCCTCGGTGAAGGTTTGCAGTCCGTGTGATTCTTGCAAGCATAGCATCAGCGTTTTTCTGTTCGGCGTTTTCTCCGAAGAAGATGCCGTATATCTTTGCGCTGGTTGTCCACTTGAAGCCGAAGGGAGAATCTCTTCTGCTTTTCCACGGACCTAGCCATAGCCCTGCGCACTTGCCGTGGTTAATCCTGGCTCCTGATGCCTTTCCGTAGATGTCGAACCACATCAAAGTCGTCTCGATGGATCTCTCCGACGTGACGATGATGTTTGTGTCGTCAGCGTATTGCGAGATTCGAATCTCCTCTTTGGCAGCAGGCAATTTAAACTGAGAGTCATTATCGCGACCCGGGTTCAAGCCTCGCTCAGGGCAAAAATTTATTTGAATTTTCTGTTAGCTGCCAGTGGCGCTTTCTGTTGTGTTGTTTGACTCGGGTCTGTTGAAAAAAATAAGTTATCCCCTCCCACTCCTGGCTTGGCCGATCAGGAGCGTTCCAACACTTAGGCCATTAGTGTTAAGTTACCGAACCTGTTGTAGCCGACCTGCGTGTCGTGCGAAGCTGGCCGTATTTCGTATAACCTTGTACCTGTAATCGTTCTGCGGTGTGTCAGATTGAATTTGAATAAACGAATATTATTATTATTATTATTATTATTATTATTATTATTATTATTATTATTATTATTATTATTATTAATCAGCACTGAATTAAAAGATGAGCAACCTCAGTAAATTACAACTTAGAATACCACCAATGCAGTGTGGAAATTAAACAAAATTCCAAAATGGGATTGGTACATCACCTTACAAAACCCCTACCCAACTAGGTGCTCGTGCATTGGAAACTATCGTCCTTCGGTCGCTCGTTCGTTTCCCCAAACCCAGGACCAAGTCTGCGGCTATGTTCACACACACATTCTGGTTCTCATGAATGAATTGACACCAGAGCTTGTAGCATATAAGATCTCCAGCAGTCGTACCCTAAACCAAGTCATGGTTTGTTAAAATATCATTTACATGTAGATCGGCGACGCGGCTCCTGGTTAAAACTGCTATTAGCCTAAACAGTACATAATCGTGTTGATGTGGGTGTCAGTATAGGCCTATCGCTCAATAATGACCATTTGGGAGGTTTGCTAATGATATTTGTCGGTCTTACGTCGTATTTTGCAGTTAGTTATATTAATTTTATACACAATTTGAAATTAGCTCAAAGATTTTATTTCTTGGGGAAATATCTCATCTTGTCTGCTAGCTTTAGCTTTAGCAAAACAATATCATGTTGATCTTAACGACCAGGGTTTCATAGCAAAAAAGCAACATTTAGACGTACCCTTACATAGGCCTACTAGCGGAACTTTGGAAGTGTCCAGGAACATAGGACCATTTAACTTTATTACACGTAACAATCTTTCTGAGCTATTTCCAATTCCAGCAACAGCATAGGATCTGTAAGGGATCTTTAAAAGATCTCTAGTCGATTAAGGATATTGAAAAGTCTAAACGTCTATAAAAACGTCTAGCTGATTTCATTCGTCAATTCATTTGGAGATTTTGTCATGATGAACTTTGAGTCAAACAATGTCATAACAATAGATTTTGATCTTTAATATGAATTTTTATAAAGTCGGAAAATCTTAATATTCAAATATCTAAAGCTCCTGTCGAAAGCCAAGTGCAAAGCACCAGCTTATTATCGAGCACTCACCAAAAGCTGCTTCAGCTTTGGGGGACAAATCCCTGGTCAAGGACTTTCTTTTGTCCAGTCTCAAAATACGTCATTTAAGTGCAGTTGAGAAAATTCCTTAAAATAACCCCTGTCTAATGGTATCCACGGCTGTTTTGATGTCCATTTAATTTATGCAGAAGAGACTCTGTCATGACTTGACGACATTGCATACATGTACATGTTCTTAGAACGTTGTTGTAGAAACAATCAGAATATGTAAAGACATGCAATCCGTTATTATATTAATTTTAGTAATGCAATGTAAATGTAATTAGCCGTTCACATGGATGGCTATTCAGTAGCGCTTCCAGTGCGAGAACCACGAGAAAGTCTTAAGGAGAGACAGACACATAAGAGGGTGATACGCAGAGAATGATCCGAAAAGAAGATTCCGACGCATAAGCTTAGTGAAGGGAGAGGAATTCCATAAGAAATGCAAATGAAGGTAAAGCATCAAGTTTGAGCAATTATTGTTGTCCTATCTTGTGGTCAATCACATGGTTTAGTAGCATTGGTAATATAGTACAAGTACTGAGCATAGAAGCATTGGCAGTACTAGTACTACCAGTACTGGGCATAGAAGCAGTGCATGATGTCAATATTCAATAACTAGTTACATATTTAACTTGCTGACCGTTTCGTGGCTTTGGCGAATTTTCCGTATCCACCGCCACCGCTGCTGCTGCTGCTGCTGATGTTGGCGGTGCTGTTGTGGATGCAGTATTTGCAGAAGAAGATGATGGAGATGACGAGGATGAGACCCCCGACCACCCCTGCAACCAAGACGATGATGGCTATGAAGGGAGGCAGACCGGTGCCTGCGTTGATGCCACCGGCAGCGGCTGAGGCAGAGGAAGATGACGACGACGATGAACGGTGACCCTGTAGAGCACATGATTACCACATGATTAACATGTTATATCACATGATTCATCCTTAAATCACATTCAATTGAATCATTTGAATCACATGATTCTCACTAATCACCGGTTCGATTGCTTCACAAGAATCATATAATTTTCATAATTACATCACTTATATTGACTGCTTAACATGAATCACATGATTTCCATGAATCACATGGCCACTGCTTGTAAAGAATCACATGATTCTCTCGAATCACCTTCGACTGCTTTACACGAATCACATGAGTTCCATGACTGACATATTCAGTATACCTCACATGAATCACGAGAATTAGATAAATAAAATGATTAATGTTTCACATGATTCCCATTAATCCTATATTGACTGTTAAAAGTGAATCAGACCGATCGTGAAAATCACACCATTGCAACCGACATCCATTAAATCATGCGAATTCTACAAAACACACACTCTACGAAGCACACGAATCATGTGAATTCTACAAAACACACGAATCATGTGAATTCTACAAAACACAAGAATCATGTGAATTCTATGTGTCCCGCGAATCTTGGCGCTCGCGAGTCATGTAATTGAACTGCATCCCACGAATCATGTGAAACGAAGCACACAAATCATGTGAGCTACATGTATATCACAAATCATGTGAAAGCCACGAGTCACGTGAGCCGCATTGAGCGATGGGAGAAAATCAGGAGAAGAGACCGAAGTTGCGTCTCAAGTTAAATCCAGTCATCGAAAGCAAGTGCTATTCCAGGCGTTAAAAAACAACACCACACAACAGTTACTGGAGGCAGCAAGCGACAAAAAAACCGTATGCAGTGATATAGAGATTCAAATATGGACAGACGCAGAGACATGGGAGAGACATACTGAGACAGAGAGAGACAAGAGGCAGAAAGATATACAGGGTGGCTAAAAAAAAAACGTACCACCGGGGAAAATGCGATATCTTCGCCGCCGATTGAACTTTTTCTGCGAAAATATCCCAATTTGTAGGAGAATGAATTTCCAACAATCCCTGAAAGTTTCATTTGAAACTTTTCATGTTTGCAAAAGTTACAGCTGTTCAAACTTAAAATTTCGTTTTTTCAAATATCCGCGGAAAATTTACGTCACTTGTAGATTTCCATGTCATATGATATCACTTTTCCCTACGACCTCAGCATTCGGTTTTGCAGTTTATTGTAAGGTATAATGAGAGTGTCCACTCTCTGCCTTAACACAAGCTCAAATTCTTTTTGTGAAGCTCAGTATGGCCTTGTTGGTCGGGTCCTGCGGCAACTGACCCCACATTAGCAGCAAGACTTGCTTCAGCTGGCCAATGTTCTCCAACTTGGGATTAAATGTCTTGCAGCGTTCCAGCATAGCTCCCCAGACGTGATAAACAAGAGGGTTAAGGTCTGGCGAGTTTGTAAATCATCTTTGCCAATGCATTTACTTCAGTTGATGTCAATAAGGTAGCGCCATCATAATCAACCTTGCCGTGCGAGCAAGCAGGCGCACTGTCCTGCTGCATAATAAAACCAGATGTTAGAGCATACCTGGTCTTCAATGAGTCTGGGTAAGCGAGTTCAATGATGAGTTTGACATCTAACCTACTGAATGGGATTAATTGCAGTCTTTTCTTGCAGCCGCAACACACGCCGGCATATCTGATGCCGAAACCACGATTTGCTTTGCAAACTTGACCTTTCGATTACCAAGCGAATTTCGTGAAAATCGCGCTTTTTCCGTCAGATCAAGCGACCACTTCCTGCCTCTCTTCCGACATCTGATCTTCGTTACATAAACATGTTTGCAGATAGTCTTCAATGTGCTCAGGCTCCACTTTTCACTGGGTATTTTGCTATGATCACGCGATGTCTCAGTCTCTGTTCATGCAAAGTCCGAGTTCCCATTTTATCTTTTGCAGAAACTTTGCCCATGACGTTCATTGTTTGGGTTCACCAATTGAGACCTTAATCTATAAAATATCACCAAATACCAGCAGATTGCTTCATAAACAGCTTCTTTACAGCTCATAGTGAGGTCGTATGACATCATCATCAATGTGTGTGTGTTGTAATTTGCCAAACATCCTAATGAAATCACTTGTATTGGAGCATGATTCTCCGGATAATTGAAAAAACGAAATTTTAAGTTTGAACAGCTGTAACTTTTGCAAACATGAAAAGTTTCAAACGAAACTTTCAGGGATTGTTGGAAATTCATTCCCCTACAAATTGGGAAATTTTCGCAGAAAAAAGTTCGATCGGCTGCGAAGATATCGCATTTTCCCCGGTGGTACGTTTTTTTTTGAGCCACCCTGTAGAGACAGAGTGATGGAGGCACATTGCTTGCAGACGTTCATCATCGATCATTGTTTCGTCGTAATTACGGTGGCATGTCACGAATAATATCCAGTTACGGAGACAGACAGACAGACAGACAGACAGACAGACAGACAGACAGACAGACAGACATACAGACAGACAGACAGACACACGGACAGACAGGCAGACAGACACAGACATACAGACACAGACAGACAGACAAACATACACACATAGACAGACAGACAGGCAGACTGAAGGGCAGACAGACAGACACACACAGACAAAGACAGACAGAGACAGTGGGATACAAAGAGAGAGAGAGACAGAGAGACGGAGACAGAAGTACACAAGGAGTGAACCAGACAGAGACGGAGACAAAGATAGAGATGGTGAGAGACAGACAGACAGATGGACAGACAGGCAGAGAGACAAAACAGCCGCTGTATGAAACTAAGATGGGAGAATGATAGAAGATATATTATGTCTTTAATGCGATACAAATCTCCAGATTTTGATAATGTATGCAAGTCATGTCAGATTCATAATGAGATCATTTATTCGTTTATTCATTCTTTCATTTATTCGTTTAATCATTTATTCGTTTATTCATTTATTCGTTTATTCATTTATTCGTTTATTCATTTATTCATGTATTCATTTATTCGTTTATTCATTTATTCGTTTATTCATTTATTCATTTATTCGTTTATTCATTTATTCGTTTATTCATTTATACATTCATTCATTTATTCGTTTATTCATTTATTCGTTTATTCATTTATTCATGTATTCATTTATTCGTTTATTCATTTATTCATTTATACATTCATTCATTTATTCGTTTATTCATTTATTCGTTTATTCATTTATTCATGTATTCATTTATTCGTTTATTCATTTATTCATTTATACATTCATTCATTTATTCGTTTATTCATTTATTCATTTATTCGTTTATTCATTTATTCATGTATTCATTTATTCATTTATTCATTTATACATTTATTCATTTATTCATTTATTCATTTATACATTTATTCATTTATTCATTTATTCATCTATTCATTTAATCATTTATACATTTATTCATTTATTCATTTATTCATTTATACATTTATTCATTTATTCATTTATACATTTATTCATTTATTCATTTAATCATTTATTCATTTATCCATTTATTCATTTATTCATTTAGTCATTTATTCATTTATCCATTTATTCATTTATTCATTTATTCATTTAATCATTTATTCATTTATCCATTTATTCATTCATTCATTTATTCATTTATTCATTTATTCATTTATTCATTTATCCATTTATTCATTTATTTGTGCTCATCGCCCCAAAATGATTGACGCCAGGAAACGATGATGATGATGATGATAATGATGATGATGATGATGATGATAATGATGATGATGATGATGATGATGATGATGATGATGATGATGATGATGATGATGATGATGATGATGATAGTGATAACGATAATGATAATAATTATAATCATTTGGATGATGATGATAGTGGCGATGATGATGATGATGTAGATGATGATCGCGATAATAATAATAACAATAATAACAATAATAATATTAATAAATCTTTTGCATTCAAATAGCAGGATTGTGTTAAATCTGGCAGCGTGGATGTATATGCATGTGTACATACTCAATGTTTGTTTGTGCGTATGTGTGTATGTGTGTGTATTTCTGTGTATACGTCTGTAAGCCATGGGTGACTTACCGCTGCTGCATTGGCTCTGTTGAGCACACTGCTACGATACGTTCCGATGACATTCAGCTGAAAGGCGTCTTGTTGTTGCATCCAGTACAGCAGTCCATGCGACTCACGTCCATGCACCATCTCGACGATTCTACCTCAATGCCACATGGACGTCAGAAATGATGGACGATCCACCGCCTCTTCAAACGCCTCCTATTCCTCCTCCTCCACCGCCACCTCGTCCTCTTCCCGTATTCCTCCTCCTCCTCCGCTTTTTCTGCTGCTCCTTCAATACCTCTCTCTCCTCCACCTGCTCTTCCTCCTCCGCCTTCTATTCCTCCTCCTCCTCTTATTCCTCCTCTTCCTCCTCCTCCTCCTGCTGCTCCTCTTCCTCCTCCTCTACCTCCTATCCCTGCTCTTCTTAAACTTCTTTCTTCTCTACTTCCTTTGCCTTCTTCCAATTCTCTTTCCCTACTTCTTTATCTTCTATGTCCTCTCCTCCTCCTCGTTCTCCACCTCCTCTTCTCCTACTTCCTCCTCCTCCACTTTCTCTTGTTCTTCCTCTTCCTTTTCCTCCTTTTCTCCCCCTTCACGTGTGTTCCTTTTTGGGCTATTCCTCTCCTTCTCTTCACCTATTCTTCTTCCCAGTCTACTCCTTACTTCTTTCCATTTCTTTTCTCCTCCACCCTTTTCTCCTCCTCCTTCTCCTTCTCCTCCTCCTCCTTCTCCTCTCTGTCCTATTCCCTTATCTTCTATGTATCTTCCAGCAGAATATCCGAGATCATAATGCTGTTCTGTTGAACAAACAAAAGTCTTTATTAACACCAGAACGTCTCAGATGTTTATACAGAAACAGCATTCAACACTTTCATAAGCCCTAATATATATGTATATATAATAATTATTCTATAGGCTATATATAATATATATATATATATATGTATAATATATGTGTATATATCTGTAGCTTTCGGCAAACACTATATATGCGCGAACAATTCCAACTATTTACATGGTTCGTGCAAATTATTGCTCGAATTTAATCAACGATGCCGGAATTTAAGCCGTTATTAGTTTTTTAATCGTGCTAACTGCAATAAATTGCCAATAATATTAGGGAGTGTTTGGCAAACACGGAACGAGGAAGACTCTGGAGGTGTGCTTCTTGTGAGTACAACGGCATGAAACGGTCTTAAATACTTTAGAGATGCGCCAAACTTAACACTCTTCTTATTTGGCGCGTTGGAGGTGGGAGTGCCTCTGAGTAGTTTTCACGAAGGGGAGGTATATAAATTGCTGACTGAATGAATGAATAATAATAATTTATTTTTTATTATGGGGCACGCAGCCATAATTCGAACAAAAGACACTGAATGGAAACGCAATAGACTGAAACATCACCCGATGGAAACACACGGCCTAATGAAATAAAATATCAAAAGAAAAGAAGGTGTTCAAATGCGACAAACTGCAGGTAACGTCATGTGCAACCTGAAGAAGAGCGCCGGTGAATAAGTTGGTCTCCCTGACGTGGCTTTTGTGGGCGCTGAGAAATTCTCAAAGATTTACATTACATTACATTGACCAAAGGAGAATTACATCAAGCATGGTAAAAACAAGCTGGGAGATAACGACATCCAACACAAAGATAATATGAAGATGAGATAGACAGGAATATGCAGATCAACGATTTGAGTGACATGGAAGATACGTTGGCAAGTATCCAACAAGGACTATTATAAACAGCAGCCAACAATATTATTATTATAGTGGGAAGAACGCGTAAGAAACAGAAAGACCGGTTGATCTATTTGACGAAGTTGAAAAAGTAGAAATTTATCGAAACGAAAAACTGTCGCTCTGAACCGGAAACAGTAACTCAACTGGCCATAACTAGAGAAAATTATCTGAAATGATACACAAACAATTGGATGGAAGAACAATGCAGAGAGACCGAAGAAGAATTCATAACAAACAGAATGCAAGAAGACAACAATTAGGTAAAACGTGTAGAAAATGAAAATTTTCAGCTCATAGTCACACGTATATCGACTAAAGAAGCATAATGGAGAATAATAAATTTATTGTAGCAGATGATGCAAGTATAACATTAAAAGATGGAATTCGGAAGACGTTTAACAACTATATATATACTAAATGTTTACACACATAATGACGCTACTGTTCTCACAGTGTTGTCCATAATTAGGATTGACGAAAGAGCACCAGCATTTCTACAGCACGATGTGAAAGATACTATGGATGGATATATACCACGGAATTAGGATTGACGAAAGAGCACCAACGTTTATGCAGGACGATGTAAAAGATACTATGGATTGATGGATACACCACAGAACTATTTCAAACTACTTCAAGAACCACGAACATCTGTCAAAGCTAGGCACATCCATGCTACAAAGTGGCAGTTATTAGTATTAGTAGTAGTAGTAGTAGTAGTAGTAGTAGTAGTAGTAGTAGTAGTAGTAGTAGTAGTAGTAGTAGTAGTAGTAGTAGCAGGAGTAGTAGTAGTAGTAATAATAGTAGTGCTAGCAGTAGCAACAGTAGTAGTAATTAGTAGACCTAGTAACAGTAGTAGTAGTGGTAGCAGTAGTAGTAGTAGTTGTAGTAGTAATAGTAGTAGTAGTAGCAGTAGTAGTAATAGTAGTAATAGTGGTAGCAGTAGTAGCATTAGTTGGATAGATAGACGGATAGAAGGAGATAGTTAGCAATAGCAACTGAATAAATAATATTGTTGTCCTCATGATAAACGATTCGAATTGAAGAGTTTAATGTTAAAGGTTGGTTGAGAGAGGAGCGACAGGTACAGTCAATGTGGCAATGACAGTGTTTTGCGTGTTTTGACCAGAGAGAGATCAGACACACCTGCTGACGTTGAACATACCTGTGCCTAGCTCATGAGCAGACGAAGCTCTCTCTATCTCTGCCTCTCTGTCTGTCTCTGTCTGTCTCTCTTTAACTCTGACTGTCTGTCTGTCTGGCAGTGTCTGCATGTCTGATAGTATGTCTGTCTCTTTCACTCTCTGTCTGCTGTCTGTCTCATTCTGTCTCTATCTGTCTCTGTATGTCTCTACATTTCCACCATTTGCTGCTTTGATCATGTCACGACAGCGTGATCTTTATCGACCGAACGTCCGTTTCTCTGTCCGTCTGAATGTCTGTCTCTGTGTCTGTCTGTCTGTCTTCATCTGTCTCTCTCTATTCGTGAGTCTGCTGTATTCCTCAGAGTGGAATCAGCCAGAACAGAAGCGATCACGCTCAACGGTATTCGCTCCAAATGTTCACTTCCCTCCCCTCTGTCTCTTTCTCTCTCTGTCTTTTCTGTCACACTCTTATTTCACTACTTCCTGGCAACACTTCACATATACGCCTACATTCACATAATTATGATTTCTTACGCTTTCGCATTTACATTATGAATTTTTGGTATACACACATAAAGTGCTTACGTGTTCACAGTCTTCACAACCAAGTTGGTTCACTTTCCGCTTCTCATCTTCGTGATGATTGAACGCTTTTGTGATCTGCAATTTGTCGCAGTTCGTACGCTTCGGTTTGTATACGCTTCATTGTTACGCTTGACGTTGCATCGCTATCGAATGTTTACACATTGATCGAATGTTTACACATTGCTGTTTTATATAACTCATCAATGTTTCCGCCATATTGTTTCACGCTTCAGATTCAGCATTGCACATCAAACGAATCACATTTAACGCTTCATGTCATCAACTTAAGGCTTTACAATTACGCTTCACATGTCATGCATCACATTTACTGCTTCGTATTAATTTTTTATGGTCCGCGTTTGTTCGATTTTACGATGAATTCCTCGCAGTTGACGCTTCACATAAAACGTTTCACAGCTTCTAATAAAACGCATCATATTTGACGCTTCACACGTGACGCTTCACGTTATGCGCTTGACGCTATACGCTTCACCTTCACGCTTCACATTATACGCGTCACGCCGACTCTTGACATTATACGCTCGAGTGTTGACGCTGCTTGTTCCTCGTTGCGCTTGCTTCGTGTTCGATTATTTTGCGTCACTTGAACTCCGAAAATCAGCGACCCAAGAAAACATTATCCTCCTCATCCTCGTCATCGTCATCTTCCTCCTCCTCACCCTTCAGATGCCACAACCTCAGCAGCAACAGCAGCAGCAGCAGAAGCAGCAGCAGCAGGCTGAGGCTGAAAGAGCCGGATGCAGAGAAGGCGATGCCATGATGAGGCGCGGATGCTGAAGAGATGCGAGGCTGCTGAAGCTGGCAATGAAGGAAGGGAGGAGTGAAGAGGATGATGATGGAGCAACAGGCATTGAGCTGCAGAGCGTCTCAGTTGCAGCAGCAGAAGCCGCACCAGCATCATCATCTGCAGCATATAACGAGATAAATATTTATAATAATTATAAGCATCACATCATCATCATATAATTTCCTGGTTACTTATTTGCATTAATGTATTTATAGCATATGCATACGAACTTGACTACATGTATATCACCTGGTGCCGTCAGCTCTTGGAGCTCTGGCGATATTCTTGATGTATCCTCTCCAGTGTCCCCTCTCTCTTGTTGCCTCTCTCAGCTCCTCCAAGTTCATGCCAGACTTTTCCTGTACCTCATCCAACCATCTCTTCCTTGGTCTTCCGCCTCTCCTCCTTCCCTCTCTATTCCGAGATTGTATGTATAACATATGTATATATAACATAATATATATGAATGTGACTTACCTACCAATAATTAAGTACATAATACATATGAATATAATATATTTTGCATACATGCATAATTGAATATGCATGTGTATGTGTACTACATATGCGAATATTAACGCATAATATATATATATATGTGCAAACATGTATGACATATATATATATATATATCAATCGTAACTTATATTAATATTTATTTATATATATATATATTATATATTTTATTTGTGAGCGCATATTAGACACTTAGATCTATCTGTGTTTGCGTGATGTATGGCTGCGTTTTCTTACAGACTCCGGGGCTTAAAC
Source organism: Lumbricus terrestris (assembly GCA_949752735.1). Classification (NCBI taxonomy): domain Eukaryota; kingdom Metazoa; phylum Annelida; class Clitellata; order Crassiclitellata; family Lumbricidae; genus Lumbricus; species Lumbricus terrestris. The sequence goes on along the minus strand of OX457040.1, from coordinate 68,672,544 downwards.
GGTCTTTTCTCTATGAATTATGCTTCATATTATAACGCCCACGGCGACAACAAGGCATATATATATATACGTATGTGTATGCAATATTATGCATGTATATTTATATGTGCGAAAATATTACACCTGTATAATGTATATATATAGCTTATAATTGGCGATATTTACATACAGATGTAATTTGGTCCATGTATTGTAGTTCAAAGCATATAATTGGTTAGTTACATTATATTTAATACATATATATATATAATATATATATATAATATATATAATACATATATATAATATATATATAATATACAGGCAGACAGACAAAAAGACATACATTATATATATATATATATATATATATATATATATATATTATATTAATGCTATTACAGTGTATAGGCTGATGATGCAAACACATTGCTATAGGTTTATGTACATGTATATATATATAGATTATATAATGATGTCATTATTATTGTTCTGCAGATGCGATGATTGAAGACAAGAACAATATCCATTATTCAATGATCGCTTTCAATGATGAAGACACGTCTGAGGACAAAGGAAAAAACAGACGCATACATACAGACATACATATAGACACACAGACACATACTAATGGAGGGAGAGAAGGCGGAGGAGGAGGAGGAGAGGCGGACGATAGGACGATGAGATTGGCAAAGAGGAGGAAAGACAGGAGATTCATCTCCCAAGACAATGAAAGGAGGACAGATGCAGACATGAAGAGGAAGGGAGAATCCAAAGAGGCAGACGGACAGACAATGGACAGACAGACAGATAGACAGATAGACGGAGAGACAGACAGACAGACAGGTAGACAGACAGGTAGACAGACAGGTAGACAGACAGGCGGACAGACAGACAGACAAAAGGACAGAGAGATTGGCGGACAGACGAAGGGACATGACTAGCGCAGAATTAACAGCGATATTTGAATCGTAGTTAACACAAATTTATGTATCGCCTATTTGAGACTTTCTTCATAGATGTCGAATATTCGATGGAATATTGAGTTAGTGAAATTGCTGGCTTCTATATCGATATGGAAATCTCTGACTGCGGGGGTTCGAGGGGAGGAGGGGGACCAGGCCGTAGAAGAGATTGGACCGGGAGCCAACTACCCCCTACTGAGCACCCATAAACTTCAATCTCCTCGTGGACTATTCCTCCCTCGCCTTCTCCCTATATTAATCTGCAGGCTATCGTGGTTTTGCTACATTGGCCACCAAGGAGTGGGTGGCTACCATCTCCTGGATTTTGTGTCTGATTTGCGATTATATCATATCTTGTAAAAACAACAGTTTTCTTGAGCATTCATTTCGGACAAAAAGTGCAATATTTATTTTTAAAGCATGGGAATACACCACGAAGTCATAAATAATTTTGAACACGGAAACCGGTCCATTCCATACAATTTGTGCTTATTGTATCCGTAAACGTAGGATGCTGTCTGTTTTAAAAAATGAGCTACGACTCTATCTGTATACGTACGTCGTATACCTATGCAAAAAATATTTTACATGTGATGATCCCTAATGTGTAGCAATACAAAATATAGTAAAAAGTCTGTTTTAGCCACAATCGAAATCGATTTGCATGTAGAATTTATTGTAGATATTATCAACAAATAATTTGATGCAGAAAATGTCATGACTTCCGACAAATAATGTGAGTGGTCCCTGCAGTTATTGCAAGCTACTCACGCGTTGTTGAGCGATTGTTGCATGAAAACCACTTCCTTGCACACTTCACAGCATCTGCGATATAATAGGTCTACTTTGGTTGCACTGTGTTTCGACTCTTTACAACAACAGCTGCAGTGGACTGTGACAGACTTCGAACTGGTTCGTTCAGCATGAACTGCATTGCAACTTTGATGCAAAGTCTTCATTGCTGTCATCTTCACTAACATTAGTTATTCAGTGTCAATAGTTGTTCCAGCTATAGTGCGCATGCATGTCAAGTTTATTGCTGTTGACAAACGTGTACGAAGAAAGATCGGTTTGTGTTCTGATGCAAATTATTATCATCAATTTTCACACATTTCTATTTATTTTGATCACTTACGCTTTGAAAAGACAAAATATAATCAGAAAGCATGGACATAGCCTATATTAAAGCCTTACATTCCTTCTAAAGAATGGCATAGACTAGTCCGTTTTTTGTGTGGTAGAGAAAGTGTAAGGCATGGCTATTAAAAATGTCAAAAATTTGCTCCATGCAGTGGCGTAACTATAGGAACTCGGGGGCCCCTAGACAAAATGAGAATATTGAAATGTATTATCACTTACAGTGGCGTAACTAGGAACTCGGGGGCCCTTTCTGGGGCCTCTACACTCGGGGGCCCCTAGACTTTGTCTACCCAGTCTACCCTATTGTTACGCCACTGGCTCCATGTGAAAGAAGTTTATGAGGCTGAAAAACCTCAGAAGGTTACCACCGTCCGCTGATTGTCCGAGGGTTAGCAGTCTTCAGACCTCTCATTGATTCAAGTATTACGTAATCATAGATACCACTATATATTATTGGAGCGTGGAGTGATATACCACTATGTAAATGATTTTACAGGTGTCTTACTGGGCGTCAACCATTCTTGCGTAATGAAGGTTTAACTGAATCATGTCACTTAGCGGACTTTGTGTATTAAAAAGCTCGATCCATAGCCATTATAAATTATTGGTATTTTGCGATGAACACGATTACGATTTTCATCACTCCATTTTTTTCTGCTGTAGGGATTATTTTCGAGTTCTAGTTATTGCTGACACAGCCTTTAAGCGCTTAGTCTCAAGAAAAATTATCAGAATAAGGCAGTGCATGGCTGCCTTGTATACGCTGCTATACAATACATGTATACATGTAAATGCAGGTGAGCTGGACGTCTGCCAAACTTCGTATAATCTCTTACTACTAAGAGTAACGGCGCCAGGATTTTCGGTTTGGGGAGGCTGAAGTCTTAAGCGCTTCCTCCCTCCCAGGGACGCAACAAGAACATTTCCGTTGAGGTGCTCATATTAATTGCAGGCGCCGACGACGCGAAGTTGCGAATGCCGAAGACGCGAAGATCGTAACGACTACTTCCTATGGGGCCTGAGGGAGCGTCGTAAGCCAACCCAGCGGGGTCTGGGCAGAGTCCTAGAAACCAACGCATTTTAAACTTTTGACATTGACTTTGCGCCGCGAGAAAATATCTGAGTTGCTGTTCAAGAAGGGTTTCCTAATAGGTGGGGGTTTTAAATTTTTTAATTGACTCTTAAATGCATTGGAATCATGTCGCATTGCAGCTTTTTCGTTGACTATTTCGGCAGACTTTGCGTCATCGTCATCGTCATCGTCATCATACACTTCGTATCTTCATCCATCCTCTTACGTCTTCTCCAAATAGCATGGTCCTCTGTTTCGCTTCCCTCTCCCATCTCCGTTTGTGTCACCTTCATTCTTTCCATCGCCTTTTCCTCTCCGTCTCCCTTCCTTGTAAATGACACGCGTCCACAGAATCTCTGAATTCAGTGGCGTCGCCAGGATTTCAGTTTCGGGGGGCTGAAACCCGCGGCAAAAATTTCACATTTTCGCCGACAAAATTTCTGACGACCTTTTTTTAAGTCGTCAGCCGAAAATCGTGGATATTTCAATGTAAAAAATCCGGATGGCCCTTTTTTAGGAGGGCTGAGTCTCTTGTAGGTGGCTTAGCCCCCCAGCCACCTAGCGCCGCCAATGTCTTAATTTACAGCCAACAGTCTCTGCCAGTGTCTCTCTGTCTGCCTGTCTGTCCCTGTTTGTCTGTCTATCTATCTGTCTCTGTCTGTCTGTCTGTCTGTCTGTCTGTCTCTCTCTCACTTTCTCTCTCTCGGGAGGAGTTGCTTCGATCGAGCGACAGAAAAGATTTGTTCTGGAATTGGTTGACGACATCGCGAAATATCGACGACGACGAAGGAGATGAAGACGGAGATGAAGATGGGCGGAATGATGAGAGAGGAAGAGAGAGAGGAAGAGGAGGAGTAGAAGGAGAATGGAAGAAGAGGAAGAGGTCGAAAATAAAGAAGAGAAATAGGAGGAAGAATAGGAGGAAGTGGACGATGAAAAGAAGAAGAGGAAGAAGAAGGAGAGAAAGAAGAAGAAGAGGATGAAGAAGAAGAGGAGGATGAAGAGAAAGAAGAGGAAGAAAAGGAGGAAAAGTAGGAAGGAAAAGAATATCAGGAGGAAGAGGAAGAAGAAGAGGAGGATGAAGAGAAAAAAGAGGAAGAAAAGGAGGAAAAGTAGGAAGGAAAAGAATATCAGGAGGAAGTTGAAGAAGTAGAGGAGGAAGAAGCAGAAGAGGAAGATGAAGAAGAAGTAGAGGAGGAGGAGAGGAAAGAAGAAGAAGAAGTGTAGGACAGAAGTTGATTAGACAAAGAGAGAAAATAAAGAATCTCAAAACGAAAATAAAAAAGAAAATGGATTAAAGAGAAGCCGCAGGAAGCGATGGATTGAAGCAAACGAAGCAGAAAGGATGATACAGATGACGGTGCTAAGAAAAACAGAAGAAGGCTAATAAGAAGAGCATGTAGAATAGGAACAACAGAATCATGGAGAAAGAGACGAGAAAGAGGACAGACTGATAAGCCGACAGAGGGAATTAGAGAAGAAACAAATAAAATGAGAAGGAGAGACAAAGACAAAGAAACAGAGAGAGAGAGAGACAGAGACAGAGAAATAAAGAGAGGAAGAAGTAGAGAGGGAACAAAAAATTAGGTCGAGAAGGATGAATATGAGAAGAAGACAAGAGAACGAGTAAGAGAAAAAGACAACGAGTTGAAAATTGACGTGAACAAAAGAGACGTTAGATGACGCCCCGCTGACATTTCCTTCGGCACCTTTCTGCTGCTGTTTCTGAATTCCTTCTGGCCATGTCTTTTCCGGATTCCTGAGGTGATGGAAACGACGACCTTGTATGACCCCATCAACACTCGCTCTATAGAGATGCTGTCATTTCATCCGGCAATTATATCCTCTTGTCCTGCAGTTCTGGCAATGTGTCCGGCAATAATGTCAATCTCCCGGCGAATTTTCGAAATTCTGTCTTGCCACTTTGTAGAATTTATTTATATACGGTGTTAGGTTTCACTGTCCTGTGATTCTGCTGCTCTGTTCTAAGACTATGCCGCTTTGTCCTGCGATTATGTCACTCTGTCCTGTGATCATGTCACTCTGTTCAGTGATCATGTCACTCTGTTCAGTGATCGTGTCACTCTGTCCAGTGATCATGTCACTCTGTCCTGTGATCATGTCACTCTGTTCAGTGATCATGTCACTCTGTCCTGTGATCATGTCACTCTGTCCTGTGATCATGTCACTCTGTTCAGTGATCATGTCACTCTGTTCAGTGATCATGTCACTCTGTTCAGTGATCATGTCACTCTGTTCAGTGATCATGTCACTCTGTCCTGTGATCATGTCACTCTGTTCAGTGATCATGTCACTCTGTTCAGTGATCGTGTCACTCTGTCCTGTGATCATGTCACTCTGTCCTGTGATCATGTCACTCTGTTCAGTGATCATGTCACTCTGTTCAGTGATCATGTCACTCTGTTCAGTGATCATGTCACTCTGTTCAGTGATCATGTCACTCTGTCCTGTGATCATGTCACTCTGTTCAGTGATCATGTCACTCTGTTCAGTGATCATGTCACTCTGTTCAGTGATCATGTCACTCTGTCCTGTGATCATGTCACTCTGTTCAGTGATCATGTCACTCTGTTCAGTGATCATGTCACTCTGTTCAGTGATCATGTCACTCTGTTCAGTGATCATGTCACTCTGTCCTGTGATCATGTCACTCTGTTCAGTGATCATGTCACTCTGTCCTGCGATTATTTTATTCTGTTATTCAATCATTTTATCTCAGATTTTGCCTCTTATTCTGAGAATCTTTCACTTTGATCCCAAAATTGCGCCATTTTAGTCTGAAATAATGACTTCTGACTTGACTCCTGAGATTGGTTTATTCTGTCCAGTGATTTTTCTCTCTTTACTCTGTGCTTATACAGTAAACACCATTCTGGTAGTACACTCAATTATGGTCCTACATTGCTCTTAAGTGGCCGTATGAGTTGTGTGATTGGTTGCCAGATTAGGTTAGATTAGATTTAGACCCGATGAACTAAGCTTTGGTCTACAACGCATAAAACACGCAACCAAAAAAGTCGAAGCATTGCTTTAATTTATTTCGTCTGATGTATTGGTGGAGTCGACGACCATTCTTTCACTTGATGCCTTTCGAATGCAAATTAATCACATCGTGTCGTGATCAACTATTTCTACTCGAATTTGTCTTGTGTGCAGCAGCTGCAGGCGTCTGATGTTCATTCATTCATTCATTCATTCATTCATTCATTCATTCATTCATTCATTCATTCATTCATTCATTCGTTCGTTCATTCATTCATTCATTCATTCATTCATTCATTCATTCATACATGCATTCGTTCATTCATTCATTCATTCATTCATTCATTCATTCGTTCATTCCGAAAACTTATATAGCGCCCCTTCAAGAAACCTACGCAGAGGGGCTCCCAGCCATGGCTAAAAATATAGGTCTTGAGCAACTGGTAGAAAGCAGGAAAATTATTATTCAGTTCCATTGACTTTGTGCCTTGAATAGCGGATTATATGAACATGATAATGACAAAATAGCTGGACAGAGAGATAAAAACTGATTAACAGAAAGCCAGAAGGACATAATTGCAGGACATAGAGATATAATCGCAGGCCGAAATGACATAATTGCAGGACAGATAAAAATAATCGAAGGCCAGAAGGACATAGATCTATTAATTAATCGCACGACAGAGAGAGACAAATGACAAATCGCGTTGCCGTAAATGAGAATGCCACTTCTTGCAATGTCCTTCAGCTTCCAATTAATTTCACAAAGCCTTTCTAGATGAGCATCAACTACAGGTAGGTGACGTCGGCTCTTGTCGTTGTCGAGCTGGCAGACAGAGAAAAGAAACAGACAGACCTCAAAGCAGAAAGACAGACAAACAGGCAGACAGACAGACAGACACATAGGCAGACAGACAGACAGACAGTCAGACAGGGAGACAGGCATATAGGCAGATAGACAGACAGACAGACAGGGAGACAGACAGACAGACATATAGGCAGACAGACAGACAGGAAGACAGGAAGACAGGCATATAGACAGGCGAATAGAGAGAGATAGGCAGTTGAACAGACGGCAGACAGATCAATACTAATCAGTGTCTGCACTTTGGAATTGAACCAAATGGCCACCTTCATCACATTCGACGTCGTCATCATCATCATCACCCGCGGCAGCATCAGCAGCAGCAGCAGTGTCAGTCAATGATTGTCTCATTCGATCGAGAATTACATTTTTGAACGGCACAGATCTTTGATCAACCAGAATGATCAGCAGCAGCAGCAGCAGCATCATCATCATCATCATCATCATCATCATCATCATCATCATCATCATCATCATCATCATCATCATCATCAGCAGCAGCAGCAGCAGCAGCAGCAGCAGCAGCAGACCATCATCAACCGTTCTCCTCCTCCTTTCTCTTCGACTCTGCAAGGCTTGCATGTGTTACCTCCTCTTTTGTTCTCCAAAGCGCTTCAAGTTTCATTCAAGCTTCCTTCCGACCGATCTTCCGAGTTTACGCGAACTCGACTCTATAGAGGTGGACTTTATTCTTATCCACCTTACCTTGCTAAACCTCTGTCACATTCTTCACGGCCTTCTCATCCTCCGTAGGGTCATACTCGACTCAGGTCACATGATCTAACCCTACCTAAAGTTGATTCCTTTGCCAAAAGAAACTTTATTAGATCTATGAGGCTGTTGTATGACTTCGCATAAATATATTTCTCTTATATATTTCTTCTGTTAAACAACTCATTTGCTGGTAGACTAAGAAAGAATAATTTTTGCTTAGACCTTCGTATTTCACTACTAACAACCCACTCCTTAACATGTGTAACTCAGCACCCATCTGTTTCCCCATGCACCTGAGACTCTACTCCTCTGTAATACACGTAGATCTGACCTCGATCAGTAACAGGTTGGACTTGTAACACAGAGTGTTCTGGGCTCTCTACCCTCCTCCGGTTGCTGTGTAGGGCACTTAATTGAGCAAACGTCCTTCTGAGCATTATTCCTCAGGGCCATAGATGGATACTTCGCCAATATGTTGCGACGTTTAATAAAAGCGTAGTATTATTTTTAGCCTACACCAGATCTATGCGCCAAAGAACGAATGATCTCATAATTATAGCGCCAGTCGTAAGCAAGTCTCCAACCGCAAGTCAGCAACTTTTGCTAAGATGTAATTTAGAATTACGCCCCATTCATTGCCTTAGAATAATAATTATTATTGTGCCATCTAAATTCCCCTTCTTGCAACAATTTGCAATCGATCTTTCATGGAAGGCAATCTGAATCCACCACAGAAGAGATCCATCCTGTTGACTCCTGGTTTTGATTTAGTCTACGCCTTTAAAATGTAATATTGTTGCAGATAAAATTGGCAATTCATTTTAATTCCAAGTTAACAACGGAATAAAATCCATATATTTTAAATAAATATAAAATTGTTAGTCGTAACTGCAGTTTTATTACTTCAACTTGTTTTTTTAAATGGGCCTTTAAAATATTTATGGCCCGTGACTGCTCTGGTTGGAGGCCGGAATTTATCTAGTTTGCCCTGCAAATGACTCAGTTAGTTACAGAGCAATAGCCAATGTCACCTTCCTCTCGAAAACCATTGAAAAGGCTTCTGCAATGCGGTTCGTCGGGTTTACGTAAAAGAGAATAAGATGCTTCTGCCGTGTCTGTCTGGTTTCATAGAACACCAGCCACCAGTGTAGTGAAAAAAAATTATACTGAAACAAAATTTTGAGTAGACCTAGCTGAAAAACTTGCAATAATATTACGATTTCGTTGTTAACTCATTTTTTAAAACTATTTACTGATATCATTGATCATTTTGTTCCCTGATAATTTATTTTTGCTTTCCATAATTTATTTATCTGTCAACATTTTATGGTGCTCGATCTTATTACTAACGCGGTTGCATAGATTTTTTTTATAACAGAGGGGGAGATAATAAGAGCGCCGGTGGGCAGCGCATAATATTGTCGGAACAGCGCCTGCTGAATCAACAACATGAAAGAAGATTAATTTTGATGAATGATGATAGGGAAAAATGAAAGAAAGATTTGAAGTAAGAGGATTGGAGGAGCAATAGAAGAGGATTGCAGGATGATGGCAAAAGGGATTGGTGGAGGAAGGTTGTAAATGGATTTAGGAGAAAATAAATTATTGCAGGAGCGAAAGAAGAAGTATCGGACGAAGGGCTGAAATAGAAAATTGACGGTTAGCAGAAGTAAAGAAGGAGGGTTGGAGGATGATTGGAGGATGAGAGAAGGATGGGTAAAAGTAGGATTAGGGGAAGAAATATTGGATGGTAAAAAGGGAAGAAAGAAGCGAGGATTCTGGAAGGATCGGCGAAGGGAAGAGAAATTTGAGATTTGGTGGCAGGTAAAAATAAATGAAGAGCTCAAGAGATACGACGAAAATATTGAATTGAAAGGAGATTGAATTCTTCAAATCTTCAGTAGATGTACAGGCAACAGCAATACATAGGAAGACTGCAACAAATGTAGACATACAGATGGATATATACAATAGGACAGACAAAGGAACACACAGAGACAGGAAATAAGTCTGGTATGTTTCTTGATGACGTTCGTCATGACCTTGAAAGCATGCTTCTGCGTTTTCCCAATTTCTTCCTAGTTCTATTCTTTCTTCTTCTCTTCATCATCCTTTTCCTCCTTTTATTCTCCATCCTTCTCTTCCTCATTTCTGTGTATGTCATTGTGTCCGTCTCTGTCCGTCTCTGTCTGTCTTTACCTGTATATGTCTGTCTGTCTCTGTGTCTGTCTCAGTATCTGTCTCTATCTGTCTGTGTCTGTCTTTCTCTTTTTGTCTCTATGTCTGTCTGAAGCTGATGATTGATAGTTTTCCTCTGCTCAATTCCCAGGCGAAACAGAAATGCAGAGGAAATCCATTGGATTAGTAAGTAACCCCCGTCCACTGAAAGCGAAACCACCTCCCCTCCCTCCACGCACACCTTCTTCTGCAATCCACCTCCTCTCGCGACGTCGCTCGGAAACTTACATAAACGAATGAATGAACGATTGAGATGAAATAAAACTGGATTAAGTGAATGAATTTATGAATAAATAAATAAATAATTTTATACAATTGTGCTTGTAATCGTAATCCTGAATTCATATGGCGCCAATTCATGAGAAACTCCTCAGAGGTGCTCCCGACCTGACAGCACCACCAAACCACGATCAAAGAGAATGGTTTTCAATCGCCTTCGGAAAGCGGCAAAAAGAAAGACGCAGAAGTTCATTGCTTGCGGAGACTGATGTCATTTATTGCAGAAAGATGGATCTCTATGATTAAAATATAGAAGTTGGAGCGATTAAAAAATTATCAGTTTATCATGAAGTTGGATAAAAGACTAAAAGTTTGCTGTGAACCTAGAAGTTTAATTAATTAGAAGATTGCTTGTTTACATAGAAGTTGGAATGTTGAGAATAAATCCTGCTTAAATAGAAGTGGGATCAGTGGAAAGAATTCTTGCTGATAATTATTATAGAAATTGTACCGATAAAAGAGATTCTTGTAAACAGCATCTACTCCCCAGACCTCCTCATCCATTTGAGCCATGGTGTAAGAAGGGATGGTGTGCACACTTCTTATACTGGCCATACATTGTTTTTGGCTCTTTTTATTTTAATTCAGCAGGTGGCGCTGCTGTCCCCAGTTGATGGTTGGCAGCACATACAATATAGAGCAAGAAGTATAAGAAACGTTCGAAACATGGAACATATGGACAAGGAGAGGGCAGGAACATAGCAGGGAGTATCATTTGGAACATCTAAGGGGCGATGAGGATCAGGTAACATTGCAGGGAACATGGAACGTCATACGGAACACCAGGGAACATAGGCCTAAGCGAATATACAACAAAGAGCGTGGAACGTAAAGAACATGAAGCATCACAGAGAACATTGTTCAGAGAATATATAGGACGAGGAAGACGGAACATGCATGCATTACGGAACATGCCACAAGGACTGCAGAACGTAAGGAACATGGACCATCAGGGGAAACATTAAGGAACATGGAATATGGAAAGTGCAACAAGGAATTGGAACACAAGGAACATGGACCATCAGGTGACATAAGGAACATGGAACTTCAGGGAAAAACAGAATCAGTGAAGAACAAGGAATGCGGAACACAAAGAACAGGGAACATCACGGAACATAAGGAACATGAAACATCACATGGAACACCAGAGACATTAGAAAACAAAAGACGCGGAACAAGCAACAAGGGCCGTGGAACATAAGCAATATACAACAAGGACCATGGAACATAAGCAACCTGGAACATCACGGGAAAATGAGAAACATATAAGAACACGAAATGTGGAACACACAACAGGGTCTGTGGAACGTAAGGAACATGGAACATAAGAGGGAAGATCAGAACCATTAGGATAAATGGAACATGGAATGTGGAACAAGGAATGTGGAACACAAGGAACATGGAACATCAGGGAAGGTAAGGAGCATGGATCATCACTGGAAAACAGAACAGGGAATGTGGAACACGCAAAAAGGTCCATGGAACGCAGGGAACAGGGAAAATAAGAGGGAACACAAGAAACATTAAGGAACAAGGAACCCGGAATGTTCAACAAGGAATGAGGAACACAAGGAACATCAGGGAACATAAGAAACAAGGAACATCATGGGAGCTTCAGAGGCATTAAAAATACGAAACGCGGAACACGCAACAAAGACCGTGGAGCATAAGGAACATGGAACACCTGAGGGAACATAAGAAACATTAAGGAACAAGGAACGCAAAACATAATTAAGGAACATGAATCATCAGGATAAACATCAGAAATATTAAGAACATATGGAACGCGGAATATGTAGCAAGGGCTGTGGAACATAAGAAACAGGGAACACCAGGGAACACAAGAAACATGACATTGAACGCCTGCGACATAAGAAAACAAAGGGCGCGAAATAACAACAAGTTCCGTGGAACATAAAGGATATAAACAATTAAGGCCCATGGAACATAGGGAACCTGGTTTATCACAGGGAACATCAGGGAACAGGGAACACGGAACATCAATTAACAGTGAACAGAAGGCGCATCACAGAGAACAAGGGAACACAGAACATCGATAGGAACATCAGGGTCAGAGGACATAGAGAACATTGGAACACAGGGAACACATAGCATCACATGGAACAGAGAACATGGAACACAGGAGAAAAGGAGACAAAGAGCAAATGGAACAGAACATAGTAAAGATAATTTGTGTCGCCCTCCTCCTTCGCCCAGACATGAGACTGGCACTAAGGAACGGACGTGCAGTGAAGGAGTATAAGTATGTATGCCATACAATATCATGAAATTCCATTAGGCTTATGGGCGAGGTCCATCAACTGCGAACGCCATCGCCATCTAGCGACTTTAGCCACAAATTTTAGCCAAGTGCGCACACCATCCCTTCTTACACCATGATTTGAGCTAACCAGTAAAAAAAGAACTTCGTTACACGAATGGTCTTCAAAATCGTTTAGGCTACTAGGCAAGACTAGGCGATTGTATCTTGCTTGTTCATCCGCTGCTCTATAATTGGCGATTGTTAACTGTCGGGTTATGACGACCGTTTATTATTTGCTCAATAAAAATAATATTAATACTATCTCTCCAGCCATAATTAGGCCTATACTGGATACGTTGCACTTCATTCTCCTACCCGGCAATGCATTGGGTAACCAGGGTGCAGAGAAGGATCGCTGCTCTGGTTCGGCAATGTCAGCATGTCATAATTGCCCTATATAGGCCTCCTGCCAGAGATTGGTTTTTCCACGGGTTCCAAGGCCACCGTTCCTCCATTCTGCACAGAATGGAGTGCTCTACACTGCCCTTGCAATGGTTTCATGCGCACGAACTGCAACTATGCGAAATCGAGCTTTTTACGTGGTTGACCCAGTGGTCTGGACTCTGGAATGGACTCTCAGAGGAACTACGTCAGATTCCTGGGACTCATACAGAAGCATTTTTTTATTCAACTCAGAAAATGTGCTTTTTACCGTGCTAGAGCCGGGAGTGTTCTGAGTAGTCCTCTTGAAGGGGCGCTATATAAATTCTTGAATGAATGGCTGAACGTGATGGAATGGACCGCGTGAGTGGCTGCCTGTGTCAGAGTGAGTCGTTCTCGACTTTTTTTCACAACTTCCGCTTTGTTTACTCATCTCTTGTCTAAATCCCATCTCTGACTGATTGCGCTCTTGTATAAGTTGCATTTGTGAAGGAGCCACTGTAACGGCATTAGCCGATATAGATATTGTCCTCGTCATTATTATTATTGCAACTATTATTTTTTATTATTGCTATTATTGTAATTGCCGCCATAATTATAATTATTGTTGTTACTGTTTTAAAATTATCATTATAATTAATATTATAAATCATCATTATGATTGCAATAATTATTATTCTTTTAATAGTTAGAATAATAATATAGTGATAATTATTATTATAACCATTATTATTTTCATTTAGCAGCAACAGCAACAAAACAAAAACAGCAACAGCAACAAAAACAGCAACAGCAACAAAAACAGCAGCAAAAACAAAAACAGCAGCAGCAGGGGCAACAACAAAAACAAACAACATACAACATTGAGCAACAGAGAACAACAACGATGTGGCCAACAACGTAGCAACAACAACAACAGAAGCAACGGAAGCAGATCGCCGAGGGACAACACAGCAACAGGTCCATGATGTGCTGACATCTGCCGAGAAGAAGCGGTGGCTGTGTGGTCGTCGTCGTCAATTAAAGAACGATCAAATCGTCGTCAAATTATTTGCTCTGATGTTCCATACATCAAACGATGCCGCCACCGTCGCCTCCACCATCGTCATCGTCGTCGTCGTCGGTGCTGTGCGGCGGCATGCCTTTGATCTTCTTCCGTTCGAATGGTCCATGGGCCAAATGGGTCAACACACATCTGCATCTGCCATCGTTGCATTCTCAACATAAGTTCTTTGCACCACGAACGCCTAAGTGGGTAGGAAATGACCTCTCTGTGCTGCAGACTCTATGACGCCAGTTCGATTCCTTTGGTGAATGGAGAATAGTTGTTTATCGATTATTAATTATCATTATTCATTAATTGAATAATTAGTTTATGTGTGTATGTATGGGTGGATAGAAGGTTCGAAGAACAGATTAATTTATAAGTGGATAAAAGAGGAATGGGAGGAGAGTTGGATGGATGAATGGATTTTTTAAATAGTGGATGGATGGAACGTGTGTATAATTAATATATGTATGTGATTGCATAGAGCACATAATAGAAACCTTTCAATTGAGCAAACAATCCCGACCACGCAATTGATTTATGCTTGTCTAGTCTAGACGCTCTGCGTAGTTGTGTGAGATTCAACAATTGCTGCTGCGAGGTGGCTGTGATTTAGGAAACACAAAGAATAAAATAAATGATATAGTGTAATTACGTGTATGCCTGCTTCCTGGCGCTCTTAGGCCTACTGAAGCATCTCTTGTAGGACTACTAAACTTAAAAACTGTGCATTTTGCCATGCTGTAGAGTCGGGGGCGCTTCTGAGTAGTCTTTTGATTAAACGCTACATAGGCCTAAATTATGAAATCTATATAAATAAAGAGAAGATTCTGTGTGTCTGTCTGTCTGTTTGTTCGGGATGCATTTCCACAGTTTTTGAGCTTTTCACTCCAAACCTTCACTACTGTGTAGGTCTCGGCAGGAGAAACAAAGTCGAGGGGTTGGCGATTCTCTACCACTATGGGGGTCAGGGTGGGGGGCGAAACCCCAACTTTTTTTTCAAAAAACGCAGCCACTGATATGATTTTTTTTTACCTAGATAGAGGGCCATCAGAACCACCCGGATCAGTGGTTGGCGAATCTCTACCACCAAGGGGGCCAGAGTGGGGGCCAAAAACACTGAGACGGCAGTTTCTTAAACACCTTTTTAAACGCTTGCATGGCCATTATATAAATGGCGAGCGCAAGTTAGGTATATCCACGAAAATCCTGGTGCAGGTCGGTGTGGTGGGATGAGGTGGGGGAGAGGGTGGGGATGGGGGAGGGTTGGGTGGGGATGGGTGGGGGTGGTGTGAGGGAGAATTTTCCCGAAAACCCTAATTTTACGGGTGGCGTACCTGTGGAGGTCGGAGTGAGGCGGGGCGTTGTGGGGTGGGGGATGGTGGGGTGGGGAGACGAATGTAGGGGTGGGTCGGTGTGGTGGGGTGGGGTGAGAGAGAGGGTGGGGTGGGGTGGGAGAGGGTTGGGTGGGGGTGAGAGGGGTGGGGTCAAAGGGGAATTTTTGCCAAAAACCCTAATTTTACGGGTGGCGTACCTGTGGAGGTCGGAGTGAGGCGGGGCGTTGTGGGGTGGGGGATGGTGGGGTGGGGAGACGAATGTAGGGGTGGGTCGGTGTGGTGGGGTGGGGTGAGAGAGAGGGTGGGGTGGGGTGGGAGAGGGTTGGGTGGGGGTGAGAGGGGTGGGGTCAAAGGGGAATTTTTGCCAAAAACCCTAATTTTACGGGTGGCGTACCTGTGGAGGTCGGAGTGAGGCGGGGCGTTGTGGGGTGGGGGATGGTGGGGTGGGGAGACGAATGTAGGGGTGGGTCGGTGTGGTGGGGTGGGGTGAGAGAGAGGGTGGGGTGGGGTGGGAGAGGGTTTGGTGGGGGTGAGAGGGGTGGGGTCAAAGGGGAATTTTTGCCAAAAACCCTAATTTTACGGGTGGCGTACCGGTGGAGGTCGGAGTGCTGTGGGGTGTTGTGGGGTGGGGTTGAATGGGTGGGGCGTGGTGTGGTGGGGTTGAGGCCGGAGTGCTGTGGGGTGTTGTGGGGTGGGGGTTGAATGGGTGGGGCGTGGTGTGGTGGGGTTGAGGCCGGGAGCGGGTCGAATTCTAAATTTCCCGGGCAACGCCGGGTACCCCAGCTAGTTAATAATAAAAAGACCAAAATGAGTCATAATTAATCGAAGAACAGAAGAATGGAGAAAAGTAAAATTGTAAAAAGTGTGATTTGTACTTCAAAATTAGCAATAGTTTGAATCACTTTCAAATTTGCTAACTTTTTGCCCGTAGGGGCCTAATTGTTAGAATACAAAAGTAATACATAAAGTGACTAATACTAAATATTAACTATTTAAAGTGAAAGTCGAATAAATAAAAACTTCAAGAATAATTATTATATCCTTGTAGAAAGTGTGAGAGCACAAATAGTTCAGATTGTCTCCCACAAGGTTGGGCCTCACATTCCTCATCAGGATTATTGTGTCTTCTATTATAGGATAATATTTAGACCCTGCTTAACTCAATGTTCTGGGGAAGCCTAAATCATGCTTTAGCATTACGGCAATTTAACGTCCGACTGCAGCTGACTCATCGTTATCTGTGTAGCACATAATTTGCTATTCTGCAACATGTGCTAATTCGGTCGTCTGTAACCATATCGGGAAATTCGTAAATGCTTTATGGTTGGTTTACCATAATTATATCTCAGGACTTCTTGGAACTCTGCTTTCTGAGCCTATATAGACAAACTAGTCGGCGTAAAAGGCGCAACTTCTCACTTACTATATATAGACTAATTATAATAGTAAGCACCGCAGAAGAAGAATTCACGCAGTTCTTCAATTACGCGATTTGTCGACCGGCAGACTCGCGGTTCTAGAGGTTAAATACTCCATGCATGGTCGTGGTCTCTAATTCTGCCCACGAACCAAATCTGCCCGTCGTTTCACTCTTTGGGCCCACGAGTTCCTGTTCTGTTCCTAGCCATCCTCAGTACCAGCGTTGCCACTCCTTGGTTTTTTTTCACAAGATCTTGTATTTTCGATCCGAACTTGGGAAATGGGTTTCTTTCGGGAAGAACTTGGGTTTTTGCTTGGGTTATTTTCGACGAAATAAACCGGAAAATTGTAGATAGATTTTTTTGAGAAATTTTGGACATTTTCGGGAAATTTTGGACATTTTCGAACGATTTGTGCCGGATGACTAAAAAAAGGTCATCAGAAATTTCGGACGGAAAATTGTGAACATTTTCGAAAGATTTGAGATTTTCGGACGGGAAATTCAGAAAATTCTGGACATTTTCGAAAGATTTGCTGAACTTGGGTTTTCTTTGGTTTTTTCGGCACTCCAGCTTGGGTTTTCCATTTCTTAGAGTGGCAACGCTGCTCGGTACGAGGTTCGGCCGCATCATGCACGATATGTTCCTCCAACGATTCCTGTCTTCCGTCATTCGAGGCTATAGTTCTTTAATGGCAATTTATAATAGGCCTATTGCTTTGTTAGTATTCTGGGTACCACATGGTTCTGTGTTTGGTCGTGACTTGTTAGGACCATTTCTGGGATATCTTATCTACGATGATGGCACTCAAGTCTACAATAAATTATCATTCAATTATGACGACAGTCTTTCATGTGACTCACCTGCGCTGCTGTTCCATTCTACGACGTTCAGTCTTAGAATGCGGACAGCAAATTCTTCATTGATCCACCAAAGCCACATTAGTTATTTTCTGGCGCTGGATACGTAAAACATTTGATTGAGCTAAAACTTTGAAACTAGTTGACTCAATCCTTCAACGAATCGATGCTGCATGTAAGTTAAGCTCTGCTTAAAATAACAGCTGGATTGCTGATAATGATTCTGGGCCGCACCGAATAGTTTCCTCCGAATGGTCTGCTCCGAATAGTTCGCTCCGAATAGTTTGCTCCGAACAATTCGCTCCGAATTGTCCGCTCCGAATTGTCCGCTCCGAATTTTCCGCTCCGAATTGTTAATTGTCCGGGAACCTTCGCTTCAGTCATTTCTTTGCATCTTTCAGATTGCTTACCCACCTTAGGTTGCCTCTTTGTCTTAACCTTCCTAATACAGTGATCCGAATACGACTTGATTTTGGATTGCCGTCGTCGATTGACGACTTGTGCATTTAATTAGTCACCAGCGAAATAGCAGTTGCTAAATTAAGCTTCTAAAATTAAGGATAAATAAAAATTAATACTTGATTTTTTTCGCCATGGCAAATAATAGGCCTTCTGTTTGTGATAAATCATAATTATTACAATTGTTAATGCCAATTATTGTGAATAGTTTCATATTGTAATCAAGATTCACTGTTCTATAGCCTACCCATTCCCCACGGCCATTGCTGCCATCGTAGGTACGTGACTTTATGAAATGAAGCAAACCACGAGGCTAAGCCGTGGTCTGTTTTACACAGAGGTTTCACAGACTAAGAGATGAGGAGATAGATTATGCTTTTATGAAATTGGAAAACGACGTTCTATACGAACTCTCCAATTCTGCATAAATCACTGGTTATTGCCATCCCGTCTAATACAAAAGCACTCGATGAACCTCAGCTGGAATTTAATGAGCACAAGGAGATTGCAGCAAAAAGATCTATGGCCACATTCGAACTCTCGCAAATGAGTTTGCAATGGTAAAAATAAATTACTTTTGGTAAGCTGTAAATGTCGAACATCATAAAAGATCAGTCAGAAATCTGCAATTTGAAGGAAGACTTGCTGAACAACAACAAGGGGCTCATAAAAGGTGTCAGGATAATATTGTAACTTGCGTCTTCATCTCATCCTATTTCTGCATCATTTGTTTCTTAAGTAAAAATAGCTTTCTTTGACATTAAAAAGGAAGAAACTGACCCTTTAGTTACTGTTTGACAGAAGAAGTAATTAAGCTTTCGAAAACGAGGTCAAGTTTGAAGATGATTTTGAAGAGACATTTTTAAGGAAGAAGAAGATATTCGAGAAGAAGAAGAGGATGCCGAAGAATAAGAAGAAGAAGAAGAAGAATAGGCGTATTATATATACTGTAGTACTGTCTCATAATAAAATTATGGCGGCCATCTCCATGATCATCGTGCGGCAACCTTGGTGGCCATCTTGACTAACACACGCAGTTATACCGTCTTAAAATAGAGATCATGTTTTCAGCAATCTTTACATCTGCCTTCTGTGGTAGAAAGAAGAGAGAGAGAGAGAGAGAGAGAGAGAGAGAGAGAGAGAGAGAGAGAGAGAGACAGAGAGAGAGAGAGAGACAGAAAAACAGACAGACAGACAGAGACAGACAGACAGAGAGAGAGAGACAGAGACAGACAGAGAGAGAGACAGATAACAGGGAAAGAGAGAGAGAGAGACAGTGAGAGAGGGAGAGGGAGGGAGAAATGAAGGGAGGGACGGAGGGAAGGACGGACGGACGGACAGACAGACTCTCCCCATGATACTTTGTCTGCAACTGATGCCCATCGCTTCACTGATTCCATATTCTTCACGCGAACAAAGAGAAGAACGGCTTCTATATTTTATGTCAGAGATCATTGGCAGACACGGACCATAGACTCATTGGTTTCTTCTCTTCTCTTGCTGTGGCTGTTGTCTGTCCGTTGCTTCTGTTGACCATCGGACAAACCAACCGACTGACCGACCTACCAACCGACTGACCACCGACTGACCAAAGGGTCAAGTTCTGTTGAATGGATTTGGACGATGGTCTCGATTCCTCCTCCTCCTCCTCATCATCTGGATTGATGACCAACAGACGAGCAACTTTGGATCTTTGGATCTTCTTCCATTGCCATGGTGAATGGTGATGTTTATTCCCTCTCACCTTATTGCTATGCGTTTCGTTTCGGGTTTTACTCAGGTTGTACTCTCGTGACCGTGGTCATTACTAGTAACAGCAACAGCAGTAGTCGTAATAGTAAAAGTCCTAGTAGTAAGAGTAGGGTAATAAGAATAGTAGTAGTAAGAGTAGCAGCCGAAGAATGAATCAGCAGTTGAAGTAGTAGGCCTAGTAGAAGTATAATTAGTATAAGTCGTAGAAGTTGCAGTAGTCAAAGTAGTAGTGGCCATTAGCAGTAGTAGTAGTAGTAGTATTAGCGGTATGCGAATGGATATAATTATGGTAGAGGTAGTAGTAACAGCGCTTTTAAGTATCCCGATGCCATTTTATTTTTGTCTCAACAGATATTCGGAGCAATTGATCGTTTACACTTCCATCAATTCATGCATCCGTCCGTCCGTCAGCCCGCCCGTCCGTCCGTCCGTCCGTCCGTCCGTCCGTCCGTCCGTCCGTCCGTCCGTCCGTTCCTTCAAATGCCTATATCTGACTTTCCTTTTCTATATATTTTCTGCGTCAACATTCCTCTCGCTTTTCCTCCTCCTTCTCCTTCCTCCTCTCCTTCCTCCTCTCCTTCCTCATCTCCTTCTTCCACCTCTTCCTGGAAGTTCCTGCTCCACGTCATACATTCGACCATCATGATTGTCCCGTTTTATACGAAGGAAAATATTTATCGAAAGCGAGAGATCTCTTGTCGTCGTTCTGCTCAGGCGGCAGAGGAGAAGGAGAAGGAGAAGAAGGAGAAGGAGAAGGAGAAGGAGAAGGAGGAGAAGGAGAAGGAGAAGGAGAAGGAGAAGGAGAAGGAGAAGGAGAACGA